>JAGPOY010000546.1:2986-26064 GCA_018983105.1 Silene uniflora | reverse complement strand
CAGTTGCCTTAAATGGCTAATTGACATATTTATAGTCACATATTATGTGTCTAGGTGTATAAAACACAAAGATATGGTACAATTAGAAAAATATGGGCTTTTTGTCTTTCTCAATCACTGATTTCAGTGAAAGTTCCAGAAGTATCTACGGCCAATCTTGGAGGAGAAGAGAGATTTCGCTTAGGCGGCATGTCTATCGACTCAAGGCACCCTTGTAGCATATCCACCACACGACTCATTGATGGACGATCTGATGGATAAGTCTGAATGCACCACAGGCTTACCAAAATCATCTTTCTCTGTACAACTGTTTCTTCAGCATTTGTAGTTCCTTCAAATGGAGATTCACCCTCAATTTCAAGTCGGTCATATATCCACTGCGGAAAATACAGTTGACTGCTTCTTTGCTGATCAGCTGACAAATTTTTCCGGCCACAAACCATATCCAAAACCATCATTCCAAAGCTATAGACATCGGATTTATGGGAAACTCCACCAAAAGTCCTGCAAAATACTTCCGGAGCTATATAACCTATAGTCCCTCTCGCTTCCATCATTGATATAGTACTTACTTGTAAGGGACATAGTCTGGCAAGCCCAAAGTCCGAAATCTTTGGGCAGAACTTTTCATCTAGTAGAATATTGTGAGGCTTAATATCAAAGTGCAAAATCCGAGCGTTACAACCTCGATGTAAATAGTCAAGTCCTCTTGCGATACCAATGGCGATATTAAATAGTGTTTCCCATGATAAAGACGGATTGATGGCACTTCCACCATGAAATGTGAACTTTTCAAGAGACCCATTTGGCAAATATTCATAAATCAATGCTCTTTTGTTACCCTCGAAGCAAAATCCTAAAAGAGCGACAATATTGACATGGTTAGTTCTACTGATGCTAGCTACTTCATTGAGGAAATCTTCCCCGTCTCCCTTGGATTGTTTCAACACCTTTACGGCCACAAGGCGGCCAGACAATAACTTGCCTTTGTACACAATAGCATAACCACCTTCACCAAGTTTGTCTTTGAAACCATTGGTCATTTTCTTTATATTCGAGTATGTGTGCCTTGTTAAAGCCAAGGAACCGTAAATTTGTAAGAAGGCATTAACATTTGGGCACTTTGTTGCATTTGACTTCCAGAAAATGCTAAAGTTCTTGGTTGATCTCTGTTTTATAAGACAACAAAGCGTAAACGTGGTTGCTGCAAAAAAGATTTTTTGAAGGAATTAGTGGAGGAAATTAATCTTGAAATTTACAAACAATTTCTACATGCATGCTTTTAATTAAACTTTATAAAATTACCCTTAGATTTTGACCTCTCTCATGTTTAGTCTCAATTTGTTATCTTCACATACAATCATACTAATCTCGCGAAATTAAACCCCTACTAATTTGTAAATAGGCCCCATAATTTGTATTAGAGCTCGGTCTTAACAACGGGCTGCTCCATACGATGACGGGAAAGAACACATAACCGAGTGGGAATAAAGGAGAAACAAGGGCCATGGTGACGGCCTTAGAGACTTTGCTCAATGAGAAGCCGCGATTCCGTGCGAGTACATGGAGGAGATGGGCTACCTCCACGGATGGGAGCGGTGCACATGTTGTATTCAATGTGAAAAGGCACCTACTACTCAAGTGAGATCCTCTCCAGTAACTAGTTGATCCAGTACTTATTTAACACACACAAGAAGGGTATGTAATCCCTCCTTTCTTTCTTGGAAAAGTACTGGACCTCTTGAGTTACTGGAGCGGATCCTATCTCCCGACTACTTTGAGACCAAGTCCAAAGAGCTTATGTACGTTGAAAAGATTGGCATACCATGTAATGTGTTGCGTGTTTTGAGGTCAGATGTGACGGGATCACTAGAAAGTATCCTTGACTGAAATGCTGGTGAACGGGTCCTGAGTTTGAAGTAACAGCAGAGACCAATATTGAGTCCTACAAGGAAAAGTATGCATCCGGGAATGCCTGAAAAAGTAAAATCAACCAGGTAATTTACATTATTTTCTGGACAATTTCAGGAAACTATGAACAAAATTCACTGTGATCTCATAAGCATTGCTGATAACCTCGTACCTATTCCGAGAATGAACTCCAATTTTCCTGCAGATGGGATTGAAATAATTAGATGTAAGAGTGATATGACGAAAATGTGTGCATGGACTTAGGCTTTAAAATGTGTGCATTATCCATTATATGCAATACAATAGCAACAACACTAACATAGATCCTCAACAGGTCCCCCAAGGTACGATATTAGTCATTTGACACGAGTATACCCATAAAAGAATTTGTTTCATAAGTCGTGTACTCGTGTCAAATGACTAATATCTTGAATTGCATTGGATAGCTTATACTTCAATCAAAGAGAGCTGTAGTTAACTGAGCCAATTTGGTATCTGACCGTAATTCCAAACCAAAATGATTGTGTCTTACACTCCGCTCAAAGTGTAATCTGAAGTAAAATTCTTCATTTTGGAAGCAGTTTATAAAACAATACTCATTTCAGGGAATTAATATATTTTCAAATGAAGGGGAGATAAAGATACTAGTGTACATACTTGACTTTTTGTAGAAACTTGACTCTTTGTAGAAACTTGACTTTTTGTAGAAGCACTCAAAATCGTCCGAATGATCAGACGACCCACAAATACCACCCCAACTCTTACATTTGAGACATTCTGATGAATACTCATATCTGACCTCAAACCCCTGGTTTAAGACATCGGCAAATGCTTTCATTTTTCCATTATTATAAAGATCCAATTGCTTCTTCAAAACTGGGAATTCAAATGAGCTACAAGATGCATATTCCTTCATAGCTGACATGTCATGCACGTAAGAAGCTTGATAATTATGGCTTGGAAATCTGTAGCATGAAATTTTCTCATCATGAAGATTACCCATTGATATGGGTTTTGAGCAATTATAGATAAAGGTAATGCTCTCATCATTTGAGGTGAGGTTGAACAACTCACTATACTCCTTACTGATTGTTCTGCAAGTAATGTTTTCATACCCACGGAGCTCAAGGGTAATGTTGAGGTGATTCAATTTCATGTTGAGTACATCAAAGGTCGCATTTTCTTCATCATGGATAATTAGTTGGGCTTGGTCCGATAAATTACTACGGTGAGTGGGAAGGCATTGGAGCTCCAAGGACGGATGGCCGCAATAACTCGGCCTTCCGCCCCCCCAAAATGGGTACCCAACGTTTGAAATACTTTTTCCACATGAAAATAATGTAGAACAAGTCTCATACTTGTTATCAGCACTACTTGATGCAGGCAATACAAGAAGAATGATGGAAACAGCAAAGGAAATAGAAGGAGGTAACATTTGGAAAACCCGAAATGAAGTACTCCGTATAATAATAGTAGTAATAAGAAAAGGGGGGTGTTACTTATTGTGGAATTTCAGATGATGTTATTTTTGTATTGTTGTATTGTATAATCAGGAAGCATTCTCATGTTCTACTCTGTATAACATATACTTAGATTGTGGGACGAGTCTTCGTTGACTCCATTAGAATTGCTTGGAGTCTTTGGAAGACTTCATGACAGTGACACTGCTATTTTTTCTCTAAAGTTGCTTGGAGTCTTTGGAAGACTTCATGATAGTCCGACTCAAACCTATCACCTATCGTACCCAACTTGTCGAATCATTGATTAGATCTTGTTAAGTTTCATTGTGATCATAAATGCATACACTTGCGTGTATTAGGGAGATAATAACAAAAAAATATCGTATAGGACTTTTATCCTGTCGTATCATATCGAACAATTGGAGAAATTGTAGGCTGAAAGCTCATGGTCCCGACACTTGGGGCGGCTCAACTTGATCATCTCAATAAATTTCTTGCTGTAAAAAGGGCAAGAAACATCCGTAAGCTTTTGGCGCTCAAGAGTAATGTTAAGGTGAGCAATTTTCATATTACCAATACTGTAAGGCGCGTTTTCATCTAGGCTGATAACCAGATTAATGCGGTCTCCTATTTCACTCTTGAGGAATTGGAGCTACAAGGATTGGTAGCTATGATATTGTGGCCTTCCATCTCTCGAAAATGGGTACCCAATATTTGATAAATTACTTCAACAAGAAAATAATTGAGAAGATCATATCATGCACATGTCATCATCATTACTGGTTGACGAAAGTAATACAAGAAAGAATGAAAGCAAAGAGGAACTGACGGCAAACATGCAGAGAATCCAACAAAAAGGCTAATCGGTTCGTGGAAATTTCTGATTGTGGGAGATGGAAAGGCTCCTAAATGAGACCATGTTATTTGGTCTTTAGAATAGTACATCTTTCATTATCTTACACAATCCAATGGTTAGGCCAACATTCAATAGCCAAGCTTACAGGTATATCAGTCGAAATCTCAGTAGATGACTAAAGATATGTACTTTTCTCGGAAGTAATTACAGGATTAGGATACTCCCTGATTATTCTTCCTCTAGGCCCTATATAAGATATGTCGACGTCTTTCACAGATAATGAAATCAGTACAACCCGATAATACTCTCCCAATAATCAAAATATTCAAACTTTCACAGATAATACTAGTAAACTACTGTAACAATGATTCAGACAAGGCTCAATCTGCATATAAAGTCACTTATCTTAGAAAAAATTGCAGGATTATGCCTGCTCTAAAGAAGATAGTTTGACGTATTTGGCGGAATTGGGATCCAGGACGTATCTTACACATACAATAATAATTTGGAATCATACATCATATACTGAGGGAGAACCTAAGAAAAAAATAATTAACAGACAAAGTAAAATGAAAATTTCACTACTGCAAGGCCTGAAGGTAAAAATCCGAGCCCAAGTATAACCACAAACAGTTTTTCTTCATTGTTTTTTAGGCAATAACTATGATTTTCAAATAACTCAAAATATACAATTTCATAAATGGGACAATTGACATTCTAGAGTCCCGTCATCTTCGTATAATACAGCCAGATACCAATAAGAAACATATGAAGTTTCGCTCTCTCTCAAGTCTCAAATCTCAATCACTTGTTTCTGTGAGAGTTTCAGAAGTATCTAAGGCCAATTTAGGAGGCGATGAGAGGTTTCGATCTCCTGGGAGGTTCTATGGACTCGATGCACCCTTTTAGCATATCTACCACCTGACTCATTGATGGTTGATCTGATGGAAAAGTCTGAATGCACCATAAGCTCACTAAAATCATCTTTCTTTGTACCGCCTTTTCTTCATCATTCGAAGTACCTTCAAATGGATATTCTTCTCATGTTCAAGTCGCTCGTATATCCACTGTGGAAAATACACATCACTGCTTCTTTGCTGATTAGCTGACAAGTTTTTTCGACCACAAACCATATCTAAAACCATCATCCCGAAGTTATAGACATCTGATTTGTGAGAAACTCCACCAACAGTTCTGCAAAAGACTTCAGGAGCTAATAACCTATAGTCCCTCTTGCTTCTAGCATTGATATGGTTTTGTCTTGTATCGGACATAACCTAGCTAGCCCAAAATCCGATATCTTAGGGCAGAACTCTTCATCTAGTAAAATGTTGTGAGGCTTGATGTCAAGGTGCAAAATCCGAGCATTACATCCTCGGTGCAAGTAGTCAAGCCCTCTTGCAATGCCCAACGCGATATTAAGAAGTGTTTCCCACGGTAAGGATTGATTGCTAGGAACTTTTCAAGAGACCCGTTTGGTAAATATTCATATATTAAGGCTCTTTTGTTACCCTCAAAGCAAAAAGCAAAAACCTAAAAGAGAAACAATATTGACATGGTTAGTTCTACTGATGCTACCTACTTCGTTGAGGAAATCTTCCCCGTCTCCCTTTGATTGTTTCAACAGCTTTACCGCCACAAGGCGGCCACTCAATAACTTGCCTTTGTACACAATAGCATATCCACCTTCACCAAGTTTGTCTTTGAATCCATTGGTCATTTTCTTTATGTTTGCGTATGAATGCCTTGGTAAAGCCAAGGAATCATAAATTTGTAAGAAGGCATCTACATTTGGGCATTTTGCTGCCTTCGACTTCCAGAAAATGCTAAATTTCTTGGTTGATCTCCGTTTTTTGAGACAGCAGAGCATAATTATCCCCACTGTTAAAGAGGCTGCATAAAATACATCTGTATTAAAATGGTTCGGTAAATCTATGAAGGAATTAGCAGAGGAAATGAATCTTGAAAATAACTCTAATTTACCTGATCCAACAACAACGGCGGGTACTATATCACGAATTGTCGCTGTAGATTAAAAGAGAAAAGTAACTATTAGAACCATAAAAGAAAAACAAAAATACAACTTTGTCGAACTACTGTAAAGGTTCCCATCGGTAGCTAGGTAAGGGTCAAGTTAGGGGTGCTCATGACTAATAACATCATCAAATGCAAAAACGAAGATTCAACAGTAGTTTACTAGCGGTACTAAGTTCCGGTTTTCTATTCCTATATTTTGAAAGTTATGAGTAAAACTCAAATCTTCTGCAAGAACCTGCAATATCACCAATTCTCCTTATGCGAAAATCCTACAGGGTGAGAGGCATATACCTGACTTATGGGAAACATGTACAGAAGTTTTGTCATAGCACATAAACTCCGAATCAAATGATGACCCACATGTACCACCCGAATTATTACATTTGGTACAGTCTGATGAATACTCATAATTCACCTCAAATCCCTGCTTCAGGACTTGAGAAAGGTCTTCCAGTTTTCCTTCATTATAAAGATCCAACTGCTTCTTAAAAACGGGGAACTCAAATGAGCTACAAGACGCATATTCCGTTCTAGCTGACAGGTTATGCAAGTAATAAGCCTGATTTACTGCTGGAGATGCGAAACATGGAACTGAAGCATGAAGATTATCCAGTGATATGTTTTTTGGGCAGTTGTAGGCCAATGTAATGTTGTCATCACTTGAAGTAAACTTGAAGAGCTTGCTAAAACCCGTGATGTTGAACGAGCAAGGGATGACTTGAAACCCTTGGAGCTCAAGGCTAATGTTATGGTGATTAGATTTCAAGCTGATAACATAGTAAGGTGGGTATTTATCTTGGTCAATTGTTAGACGAACTTGGTTTCCTGTATCACTAGGAAGGCATTGAAGCTGCAAGGATGGATGGCCGCAATATTGTGGGCTTCCACCTCCCCAGAATGGGTACCCAACATTTGAAATATTTTTTCCGCATGAAAAGAATGCAGATGTGCATGTGTTATAACTATCAGAAACTGAAAGACAGGTCGAGGAAGGCAGTACAAGAGAAATAGTGAAAATGGCAATGGAAATGGAATGCATGGAAGAGTTAAAAGACAACATTTGGAATATAATATTATTACTAAAACAATAACAATAATACAAAGTAATAAGGCCTAAGGGTGATATGATGAGAACAGCAACAGCAAGACGGATTTTTTCTCGTCGAAATTTCAGATGATTATAATACTGTATTAGACCAGGAATGGTCTTGCTATGCATCGGATCTGGCCAAAGATTCAATAGTCTAAGCTTTCGTACTTTTCCTTAGTCGTCAAAAATACAATTATCTTTCATTTAATTTGCAAATTTAGTCTTACATGCTGAAAATTGGAAGATAGGTGCAAGATTATGACACTTATTGATTATTCTGGACTCTTAATTAGCAAATACTGTTCTTAGTTCTGACATTCTGCTCAATTTTTTCAGCAGTAAGAAAATAAAAATTTCAAGTAATTTTGCACAAAATAAAAAACTATGTTAAGTACCTGCGTGGAAACTGGTGTAACTGTTAGGTACTTTGTGACAAAAAAACCGTATCCAAGTAATTTCAATCATCTGCCACTTAGGAGAAAAGCATATCAGAAGTAAAGAAGAGGGTAGGAAAAAGAACCTGAATCTTCAAAAACCCGAGAATTTTGGCCTTCGCTTCTTCCTCTCTTTTTTTTTTCAGCTCGAGTTCCTAGTGCCAAAATAAGCCACCTCATTACAATGGTTTAACTCAAGTGGTTAAAAGTCCAAAAACATGAATAAATATTTCAGGGATCTGAAGTGCATACCCTAGCTGGCTAGCTAGGACATCATGATGGTGCCCTTCTTGAGTCAACCTCTGCAACATAAAAACGCGATTCGTCCAGTGGACGTGATTGGCACGCTATCAATAATAAAAGGTCGTCATCAATGTGCACCAAAAGTATTCCACTCTTGTCCAAAGAGCCAAAGTAAATTCCCGACTACAACACTACCGGACATACATTGACACAAACAGGAAACAACTCATACTTAAATTAAAAGACTAGACCCTAAATGCATCATAACTCAAATATATGATCCGACCAGAAACTTAAGAGAACACGATTGCTAGACCAGGTTGCTAAGTCTGACCACCAAAAACATTGCTCCATTACTTTTTAGGCTCCCCACAATAGGGAAACGGATCCTACCAGGGATCGAATCCCATACTAAGCAGATAGTATATGTAAGACATTACCCTTGTTTGGGAATAACTACCATTATTCAAATAAGTAGAGATTTACAATTCCATAAATGGGGCAATTGACATTCTAGAGTCCCATAATCTGCATATAATGCATGTAATTATGTAAGTTAATAATAAACATATGAACTTTACAGTCACTCCCTAGTTTCGATCATTGGCTCTGTGAGTGTTGTTGTTGAATCAAAAACCATTCTTGGAGGAGAAGAAAGATTTGGATTGGGTGGCATCTCTATTGATTCAAGGCATCCTTGTAGCATATCTACCACCTGACTCATCGGTGGTCGATTTGATGGATAAGTCTGAATGCACCACAAGCTTACTAAAATCATCTTTCTCTGAACTGCCATTTCTTCACTACTTCCAATTCCTTCAAATGGAGTTTCCTTCTCAAGTTCAAGACGATTGTATATCCACTGTGGGAAATACAGTTCACTGCTTCTTTGCCGATCAGCTGCCAAGTTATTCCGACCGCATACCATATCTAAAACCATCATCCCAAAGCTATAAACATCAGATTTGTGAGAAACTCCGCCAATAGTTCTGCAAAATACTTCTGGAGCTATATAGCCTATAGTTCCTCTTGCTTCCATCATTGATATGGTACTTACTTGTAAGGGACACAGCCTGGCTAAACCAAAGTCCGAAATTTTTGGGCAGAATTCTTCATCCAGTAGAATATTGTGAGGCTTGATGTCAAAGTGCAAAATCCGAGCATTACAACCATGGTGTAAGTAGTTGAGTCCTCTTGCAATACCTACGGCGATGTTTAAAAGTGTTCCCCATGGTAAGGATTGATTGCTAGGAAGGCTAGAACCATTAAATGTGAACTTTTCAAGAGACCCATTTGGCAAATATTCATATATCAAGGCTCTTTTGTTACCCTCAAAGCAAAACCCTAAAAGAGCGACAATATTGACATGGTTGGTTCTACTAATGCTAGCTACCTCATTGAGGAAATCTTCCCCGTCTCCCTTAGATTGTTTCAACACCTTTACCGCCACAAGGCGGCCAGTCAAAAGCTTGCCTTTGTACACAATAGCATACCCACCTTCACCAAGTTTGTCTTTGAAACCATTGGTCATTTTCTTTAAATTCGCATGTGTGTGCCTTGTTAAAGCAAAGGAACCATAAATCTGTAAGAAGGCATCAACATTAGGGCATTTTGCTGCCTTTGACTTCCAGAAAACAGCAAATTTAAGGGTTGATCTCCTTTTTCTGAAGCACCACAGCATCAGAATTAACATGCCTATGCCCACAACAAAAGCGGCTGCACGAAATGAATTTGCATTGAAAAGATCAGGTAAGTTTATGAAGGAACTGGTGAATGAATAGAACATTGAGAAATGAGGATGATACTGCAAAGGATGGAAAATCAGAATCTAGTTTACCTGATCCAACAAAAATGAGGAGTCTTCTTGGTTTTCTTGATGCTGCAAAGAATGGAAATTCAGAATGTAAAAAATATAAATGTAATGCAAATAATAGTCATGGACTCTATTTCCAATTATCATAACAGATATGAAAAATTGACACGGAAATTGAAGAAAAGGCAGCCGAATAACTCATTAAACAGATAATTGTGTAGTAGCTTAGACACAGATTCGTCTCACTGTTCTAATGGAAAAAGAAAATAAATACTCCGTAAAACATAGGTTCAGTTTCTCTGTTACAATGTATTAGCAGTTAAATTTTAGTCTGCTACAACCTGCAAAATTTCCAATTCATCATAGCAAAAATCCTACAAACCAAGAACCTATGTTATTTTGACATTTCACTTTGGCCATGTGTCCAGCACTCTAACCTACCAACACGATATAACACCCTGACATCCGACAATCACTGCAGTATAATGTCACACACATCTGAATCAGAGTGACAGATAATAGGAACATACCTGCTGACTTTTGGCAGAGATCAGCAAAAGCTCCATCCACACACAAGCACACAAAATTTGATTCAGATGATGACCCACATGTACCACCAGAATCATTACATTTAATACATTCTGAGGAATACTCATAATTCACCTCAAACCCTTGTTTAATAACATCAGAAATTGTCTCAAGTCCTATGTAATAACGATCCAACTGCTTTTTAAACACAGGGACCTCAAATGAAGCACACGATGTAAATCTGTTACGATCTGTCATGTTATACATAATATCAGCCTGATATGTGGTTGGAGCTGCAAAGCATGGAACTGAATCCCGAACATTATGTGGTGCTAAGTCTTTTGGGCAATTGTAGACAAACAGACTGCTCTCAACACCTGAGCTGAACTTGAAGACATCACTATATTCAGTACTGAAGGAAGTACAAGATATGTTTTGAGACGCTTGGAGATTAAGGGTGATGTTCAGGTGAGAAAACTTCATGTCGACAACACTATAAGGCGCATCTTCTTTGCCTATTACCAGATTAACGTGGTCTCCTGTTTCATTGTGAAGGCATTGAAGCTGCAAGGATGGATGACCGCAATATTGCGGCCTTCCTTCCCCCCAAAATGGGTACCCAATATTTGAAAAATTATTTCCACATGAAAACGATGAAGAAGAGCATGTCGTATACCTATCACCAACACCAGTTGATGAAGGCAATACAAGACAGATTATTAAAGCGGTGATTGTAAAGAAATGCAGGAAGGAGTTGCAGGAAAATATTAATAAAATCGTTTTAAGAATCATATTAATATTTAAATTGATAACAGGAAGGGGTTTCTTCCCGGAGATGTCAAATGATTATAATGCTGAACTCTATAAGTAGCAAGCATCTCCCACTCTCAGCATATAGCTCTCAGATTGTGGGACACGTCGCCGTTGACTCCATCAAGCAAGTTTTAGTTCACTATGCATCTAGGTCACTGATTAGTTCAAATTTCAAAGCTCAATAATCAAGCATACATATTTCTCAGTCGCCATCTTAGAAAAAAAACTGAAAAGACTTATAATGTTCCTTAGTCCTCATACAAAAGTAGCTTAAGAAGTCTAAAGTGCTCATAATTGTAGGTAGTTGCAGGATTAGGACAGTCACTGATTAGTCTTCTTCTGGACTTATACAAGTATAGTTTGACGAATTTGATAGTGGGTGTAACAGTACTCAATTCTATCCTTTTTTCTCCATTAGTTCGGCAGTTAATAACAAAAACAAACAAACAAACAAAAAAGAAGAAAAGAAAACTGTGACTCCCTATGATCCTACAAAAATGTATCTTCTAGGCTTCTAGCACTTAGGAGAAGGGTTTCACCGTCGTTTAAAACGGGACAAAATATGTTAAATAAGACAAGCAAAATGCTTATGGTGTGTTTAGATAGCAAAAGTGGAGGGAAGGGGAGGAGGAATGGAGAGGCGGAGTTTTCCCTCCAAATCTTTTTTTATGGTGGAAGGATTTTTATTAGGCTTGGGAGAGGGAAAATCCCTCCCCCTCCATTTCTCTCCTACCCCTTTTATTATCGAAACAAGGGATTTTGTATCCCTCCCTTTCCTTTCCCTCCAAATTTCCTCATCCAAACAAGGTCCTAAAGAATAACAAGATAATTTGTCCTATATTTACAAGTGGGGTTTTACATGAGCCGTCTCAAATGAGAATTTGTTTCAAAAAAAAAGAATCTCTCGAATCAATAGGATCCTATAAAAAAATCAATGTCCAGTATTTATCTTCTGTGTTACTCCGACTCTCCGACACGTGTCTGACACGCGATACGGCAGTTAAGTGAAGTGTTGGATTAACATAGCTTATCTTTACCTTGCCAATTACTTCCTCCATTCAACTTCACTCTACCTATTTCTATTTCATACACTATTCAAAACTAAATATTCAATTTCAATTTTCTCTCAATACATAAGTGAAAATATATTCATGTGAGATCTTGTTTGATTCGTCTTTACGAGTACATTCAAAATATCTAAATTTTATAATTTTCGCAAATACGTAGCTAATAATATTTAGCGCGTAAAACACGTGTTGACAAACGTGAAAAAGCAAAGTGGTAGAGTGGAGTTGAATGGAGAAAGTAAAACACAAGAGTGATAATCTCACAACTGAGGAATACGCATGCTTACTGAAAGGTGAGGAGTAATCCGATGACGTTTTTGCTCAATCGGCGATACGATTCGTCGTGCTGCGACTAATGATCCGATGACGTTTTTGTATGCGACAAAGAGGAGGTTTATTTATTCGGGTTTGGTTTTCCGCCATTGTTGGTATTGTTCGTGCTGGTTGTTCAAGTTTTGCAAAGTAGACATATTGGTCTCCGGTTAGGATCTAAATTAATGCTGACATAGTGACATATTGGGTCGGGTTCGGGTTGCTGACATAATTGTCATGTCGTCAATTTATCCACGACGTGTTCATATTGGGTCGGGTTCGGGTTGCTATCTTCTAGTCGTGTCAGGTCGCCGGTCGTTACTAGGCCGGATCGGTACTGGTTTACATCATTCTAAGGTTCAGGCCAGGTCAAGCTTAACAGCTCTGCTAGACACAACCCGTGAACCCGCTAAAAAAAACATTTAATTAAGAGAAATTCCACATACCAAACGTGACTAGTGACTAGCAATATAATAAAGGTTCACATCGACTATAAATCAATAACTCATTCTCATTTCCCACCTAAACTCAACTTCTTCTAGTCAATCTATTTAGACATCTCATTTCTCGTCTACATAACATCATTCACCCCAAATCAACTCGTTCCCTCCACTCCGCTCCACCATAAAACAACACACTTTATTCTATTTGAAGGTGTGTCCAAACACCACGTGTCCAAATTCCATGGACAAGTGTTAGATACGTGTCCAAATAAATGAAGAAAGTCAGACACGATTTTTTAGGTGTTCGACACATTTTGGCATTGTGTCCACATGAGTACATTGGTTAAGAGGAGTGTCTATGCTACCGGCGGGCAATCAAATCTATCGGCAACCACCACCCACCAACGACGGAAGACCCTGACTACGGCGGCAGTCAAATTTATCGGTAAATACCGGGCGTCAAGTTCTCTTCTAGTTGTTTTAAGGAAGCTCTTTCATTGGCCTTACATAATGGCTCTTATCACCATGGCGTTAAATTGAATTGATTTCAGTTAATTTTACAGGTTGCCGGGGAAATGATTGAACTCCAAGCACTAGATATTCTCATATTTGCAAGAAATTTTACGGCTTTACTCTTGCCTTTTGTCCTAGGAGTTTGAATAAGGTAAGTCATTAAGGCTTTGGTATATATTATCCTACTATTTACTTTGTAAAATAAGGTTATATCGTATGGAGTAAAAGATAAGTTTTTTTAAAGTACGAAAAAATTGTCAAAATAATGTCGAAATCAAATTATGTCCAAATTGATATGAACTTTTGTCCATTTTTCAATGCGTTAGACCTCACAACACACAATCAACACGCTTTATTCCTCCTGATTTCATTGATATCATTCCTTTTATTTTCAAAAAAACAAACACTTAAAGAAGTATAGAACTCACGGATTCACCATGATAAATAAGGTTAAGTGCATCAGTGCATGTATCCTTCTAGTATAGTATTTATATAAATATAAATCAAATTAAGCCCGAAAGAATTGCAAATCGATAAACCAAAAGTTTACATAATTTAAATTCAAGATCAACATAATTAACAAAGTTATTACAAATTTATAATGTTTTGTGGGAGCAACTCTTTTTATAAGGTTTGTGGTTCGATTCCGGTTTATCTCAATGTCTACGATATTGCACCGGTCCATAGTTACGCGTATTGGATAGGCCTAGGAGCTCACCATTCTGGAGTTGAAGGTAACTAAAATGAAACATATATTTCGACTTTCATTTTAATTTGAATCTCAAAATTCTTGACTCCCGTTTACAAAGTTTGTTTCCAAATGATCCAAAATGAAAATTATCGACCTATTTTCAGTTCAGGGAGTCGAGTATGCATTTGGAGCGCACGAAAACCCAACAACAGGAATTTTTCGAGTGGAGCCGAGGAAGTGTAAAGGATTCACGTTCAGAAGAACGATTTTGATAGGGTGGACCGAGTTAGAAGGAGAAGAAGTGAAGAAAGTTGTGGAGGAATTAGCCAAGGAATACACAGGAAATTCTTATCATCTTGTTACTAAGAATTGTAATCATTTCTGCAATGATGTCTGCATTCGACTAACCGGGAATCAAATCCCCAGTTGGGTAAATCGTCTCTCCAAAATTGGTAAGATATATTAGCTAAAACGGAAAAAATATGAATATTATTCCTTTTATTTCGGATTCATCTAATGGTAAATGGAAAATTCACGCGGTAACATTCATGCATATTTGATGCAATATGTTACTCGTTTAATTTATGTGTAATTAATTGGGCTATGATATTTACGTTATGGAATTTAAAAAACATGTACAGGGTTTCTATGCAATTGTATAATACCCAAGGTGAATGACGATATAAACGAGAAGGTAAAAGAAGTCGGGAAAATCGAGAGTATTTCTCCAGAGAAGAAAAATGCACCATCGTCTTCTGAATCCGCATCGCCTTCAAATGCTACTACTACTTTTACAAATAGTCGAAGATCGAGTTCAGCATCAACTTCGCCTTTCTTATAGGGCTCCTGCGACTACCAAATCGAGGATATAGAATAATCCCGTCTTTTTGTTTTTGTTCTTATTTAATGTTAGGATTTTATATTACTTAGGGATTCAATTCTTTCTTTTTTATTTTGACTTAGGAATTTAGCCAATCCTAAATCTAGGAACCGGAGATTTGCTTGGCTACGACTCGCTATCGCTTTGAGGCTCCATCTTATTTTCCATGTGGTAGTACCGATATAGGCGTTTAATGGGTGTTGAGTGTAGTTGGATGAAATAATAAATCAAAAATTGACCTTAGTCCTTCAAAGAAGAATGCATTCTTTACTACTGCTGCTACGAAAGAAGTCGAGAAAATTGAGAAAATTCTTCAATTAAGTTAACTATGACAACTAGTCAGAGATCGAATTCAGCATCTTCAACCTCGCCTTAGTTATAGGGCTCTTGCAACTCCTAAATATAGGAAATACAAAAAATATAACTCTTTGCTTTTTAGCTAGTCTTGTGTAAGGCGGTTATCCTACTTTGCATCGAATTTACGAATATTTTGGTTGATTAATATTCTACCATTATTTTGTAATAGAATACAAACAGATTGTCCAACTTAATTTAACGATATTAAGTTGATGATCGAGCATAGAGCATAGTGAAGTGACCATGAGTAGTCCATGACAGAACGTTGCCAGTTATGATCGTAGGCAGGACGGTAAAAATCACTCTGGAAAGATGAGGCTATATACTAACCTAAAGATGTTAAAAGTTACTCCGTAAAACAAGTCACAGGAATACAGTAAATAAGGCGAATATTGATGAAAAAACAAGGGTATGCTGAATATCCGAATATGACTGGAAAAATTCAATATTGTTATAGTTCTTTTGTGGTCTAAAAATAGGCAACAGATCACAATCCTGGAATTCCATATAGAAGTAATGTACAGCAAAATAGGGTCAATGCACCATTACGCAAATCCCCGGCTTCGATCATTCTAGGTTTGGATGAATAAAATCAATCATGTTATTTAGGTTTGCTTTGCCTTCACCCAATCAACAAAATTGTCGAGGATTAAAGGCCACGCATGGTCCGCATCATAGTTGCTGAAGTCTGGGAAACTTATCTGAAATAGGGCATAAATGTCAGAAAAATTTGCTACTGCGTCCCAAGTCCTAACAACACAGTGTGAGGAAAACAATCTAACCGAAACTATGTTTAGTGAAAATGCAAAATAAAACTCAGATCCACAACAGAAACCATCTCGTATCCAGACTAGGGAAGAATTGTTGTCATACATACCTCATTGCAAAAACGGTAAAAACCCATCCACTGGTCCATGTTCATGACCTTGTAATCAGTCTGAGCCTGAAACACACAAAATTGCCCATGAAGAAAACATGAATATAGGTGATGGAAGAAGATACTGTATGAACTTTCTAATAACTGAAGATAATATAGCATACGGGAGGATTGTCGGGAGAGAAAGAGTCGAGACAGATGACAAATTTCTAATAACTGAAGATAATATACGGAGTATCATGTTTTCCTTTCTTTTTATTTTCCACCTTTGTATATTCTTCTCAATATTTTGCCTATAATTGATGACTTTAAATTATTTTTTCATGTTAACACCAGAGATCAATTTAAGATTAAGGCTCTCTATTTGGTGCTGTAGACTTGTAGTAATACACCATCAGAAACTTGAGTCCACTCTTGGGTTCCGAATTTCACAAACGCCACTGTAGTTTAAAATAAACATTTCTCCGTTTTCAAAATAATTTCTACAATGCTTCTGTAGTTTAAAATCGCTTAAGCAACATAAATCATCCTCTACTCATTCACATTACTTGGTTGCTACAAAATATCAACGGAACAGCATTTATATTTGACTGACATGACATGTACAAAATCAGAGAATTTTCAACTACTTTAATTCAAGATGACTAAAAGAAAAACTACTTACATTTAAGTATTCAATGAAGTAATCGACTTGCGCTCGAAATTGTGAGCCCAGTACAAGATCCACCAACTGGCAAATGCTTTCAATATCTATACTCTTCTGTTTCTCCTCTGACAACATAAAAAGAAAGGCAATAGCATAAATGGTAGAAACACCTAATATTTCTTTTGGACAAATGAAGGATTCACAGACAACGAAGCCAGCATACCTGTCAGACAGTAACGAAATGCATACTGATAGAAGTCCACAAAATTTGTAGTCCTTCTAGCCTATAAAATAGAGGTTAAATGAGTATAGACACTTAGCCTGACTAGCGGGATTTTTTTTCTAAACCAAAAAGACAATTAAAAAAGCATGCCTCGTTCTCAAGCCCAGGGAGCGCCTTCTTCAACTTAGTTATAGTGTCAGCACGCAGAGCTTTCAGGCATTTCCGCCATTCTTCCTGCATCGATTTCATTCATTAGTGGTATTACTGGTATATAAAGCAGCGGGCTAGACATGCATGACAAATACAATAGAGCACTTAGACATTGAAAAACATGCTAAATTTAATGGTTGTAGTAGCACATAACAATACAGACAATAGAGGCACACAAATTGTAATGATCACTTAAATTTTAACTTGCAAAGCTATGACCAGTTTGATAATGCAGGCACAAAAACAAAATCTTAAGAATACATTAACCCATTAAGACTACCATATAGCACCATATATGACGTCCCGATCATCGAAATCTCTAACAACCTGGTAAGACTACCACAATTTCAGTTTAAAGAGAGAACCTAATAATTGAAAAATATGGATCTTTTCTTCACTTAACACATACAAGGATCTTCAAACATAAATAAGAGAAGTTGTAATAAAATAGCATGAACCTCTAAGAAGGAAGAAACCAGAGGATTCATCAATCTTGAATCAACCTCATGTGGGAGAAGAGGGAGTAGAAGAAAGAGGTTGGCAATTTAAACATCAGCTTTGACATGCCATGTTACTCTTACTTGGGTACGAGTGTCCAGCACGGGTACATATCCAAGAGTTGGATACAGATACATATACAAGTGTTGGACATGGCAGACTAAAATTTTCAGACACGGGGATCATGTCCTTAAAATGAGGATACGGATGCAGATACTCAAGCTCAATGCAAAATACACTTCTGAACTTGAAATATTTTTTAAACTTTTTCAAGTACAATGGAAAGAAGGTTGACAAATAAGACTTAAAATCATTAAATGTAACAACTACTAAATGCACTATGGACTCGAACCTCACTAGTTTAGCTCTCCTAGAGAAGTGTCGGACTAATAAGTGTGGGGTAAGGAATCCATACCCATATCCGTGTCGTGTTGCGACACGGTAAAGTCCTAATGTGAAGTCTCGAATTGACATAGTTAACATGAATGACACATCAATTAGAAGACATGTTCGTAAGACAACTACTTAGCTTACCAAAGTGAAGTAACCCTGTTTCTCGGCTTGCATTTTCCTGTCAGAAATCAAATACCAAAACTTACATGAATGTCCAAGCTTTCAAGAAACAAGAAGAAGAGAGGTAACTGTGGAAATAATACTTACCAAGCAAGAATCAGTATTCTGACATCTGTATGATCAATTTCTATGTCTGAGCATAGTGCCTCTATACCCTCTGGACTGTTTGCAAACCAAAAAAAATAACACATTGATACGATTACAACATGAAAAAGAAGTATTCTCACAACAACTTGAAACAGATACAAATTACTTTTTAACTGCGAAAATCTCAATCAAGATATTTTTATAGCACCTGTTACAAAATCAATGCAGAAGACTATTGGCAGCAGAATGTGAACATGAACAGCGAACAATATACTTTGAAAGTGGTTGCACATGATGTTTACTTTTAAGGTGCGTTTGAAAATTTTATACACTTTAATTTCACGCGATTTCTCATATGAAAATAGTACATGAAAAATGTGCCTGCGTAGTTTGTTCATCAGAGAACATACAAGGTGATAGAGGAAAATAGAGAAGGAAGATACACAGTTCAATCATACAGTCACAATGTGGTTAATTTGTCAAGAAAGTTATGAACAAGAAATACATTCTCCATCCATTGGCAACAATGTAAGTGTCATGAAAGCATTTTGCAATACAAAACCAAAGACGCTTTCACTTGAACTTGATCATGTAATGCATACATCGAGCCATAATAACATGGAGACATTTACACTTCTTTCCTTAGTTGTCTCTTTAATTATTATGATTCCCCTTCACAATATTTGCATTTTTTTCCTAATAAGTCAAAACCATAAGGGAAGGCATGTCCCTATTACACCCTTATGGTAGAACCCTTCCCCGGACCCTCGCCTTGCAGGGATGCCATCGTGCACCGAGCTACCCCAAGTCGAAACCACAAGGCAAAGTACAGATTTCACATTGCAAGATATTATACATCCACATTTCAGTAAACATTGAAGAAATTACTGTATACACCTAAATGTTTTACAAGCAAAAGCAATAACAATGCTTCCCTAGGAAAGAAGGCTTGAGTGGGCCAAAATTGTATACTCATAGTCAACTTATAAATTACATAACTTTTTTTATACCCTTAATCACTGACAGGCAGCCTGTACTCTCCATTAACAAAGCACATGTCGCTTCTCATAGGCTACGAGCTATAAACCTACCACAAACATCGCTACTTATATTATGTACCACGAGAGTCTCATCACTCTGGTGCTCATGTTTGATGTTTCTAGGATAATATCTCAGCCAAACATCCACAATCCAGCAAATATTAGACACTCATTTAACAGCAAATTGTTTATAGCATGAATCGAAATGAAAGAGTCATGGCTCTTCTTCAAAACATCTTTAAACTCATAAATAACAATAAGATAATTAATTATCATTAATACCAACATAAAGAACCCTAAAACAAATTGAGAGGAAACTTACTCAATCATATGCGACGTTTTGTTGGCATACTTATAAAACAACTGATCAATCTTCTCCGACTCCTTGGAACTGGATTTTTGTGAAGCTGTATACAATAGACACAAAAATCATTTAAAAAATACTGGATAGTTCCAAGATAAGTCATTACTGGTAAACGTTTGATAATTGTTTCTTAGGGTAATTGAAAAAAGAAAAAGAAAAAAAAAACCTTCTCAACACCACTTTTCAAAACGCATAGCTTGCATTAATTTAAGTTTTGAAAAAGAGGAAGGAGTACTTTTTAACAACTAATTCTTGATTCTTTACTAGCAATACATACACCTTCAAACTTTCCTACATTGAATTACTCGCATTAAAATTCCAACATGCTAAATATCAATAGCATACAGGCATTAGGGATCTAACTATTCCCTTATCGTTCATCTATGCTAAAGGCTTAACAGTTTAGTGTCGTTCACAACTACAAAAAGCCTTCCACGGCCTTGTTAGAGAATCAGCATTATATCATGTTTACGACTCCCCTTAATTAAGGTGATCATAGCTATTTACTCAATGATAATGGGCTGCCATTTAATCAGCTTTAACAGTTTGATTGTTTGGTTTCCCTCTTCAATTCAATTTGGCATCTTTCTCTTGTAATTCGACATGATATCCAGCTTCAATTACAACCTAAAGAGTATTGTATGACCATGGGGGACGACATTCACAATCGAGTTGCACAATAGTCGGGGTGAATTCGTTTCTCATTCAATAAGCAACGCCAAGACACAACGACAAGTTCGTATCGTATTCCGACCCCTTTGATGACTTATTCCCAACAGCATTCCACAACACTGGAAGAAGGAACTAATTTGATTCAATCGTATCTAAAGATCACCTTTTTCATACATAATTACAGAAAAGATGAAATCTTTCGTTAAATTAACTAATGGGTAAAAGATTCAACACAGAAGAATAACCCTAAACAAGAATAAAAAGATTATGAAAATAATTATAATTATAAAAAAAGTAAAAGAAAGGTAAGAATAGGAAGAGGTGAAGTTACCAGAGGCATTAACAGCGGTGGAATTTAATGAGGCAGTCTTTTTAGATGAAGCTCGAGGCATCCTTTTGATGGAGTTTTAATGGAGATTTGTATTAAACCCTTTGGTTCAAAAGTTGAAGACGAGAACAACACAGAAGAAGAAGAGATCAAGAGAGAAACAATGACGGACCCAATTACGATTCTTATATATACTCATACGGAGGAGTATTTGGTAACACGTCACAAGGGAGACTTACTGAAATTGGGTAATCCCGGTTAAATTACACATGTCTGTTTCCTAAAGCTACAACTTTAAATTAAGGTAATTCTTTTTTCCTAATTTATGTTCGTTAAAATAATATTAAGAAATTTTATCTAATATCCTGTGTTTTTGCTATTTTATGTGGTAATCTTGTAAATATCGCTTTTTTCACAAATTCTTGTTTCATGTTGCCATTTTTCGTATGAATAATCAGACGGGCATATGTGACCATGTAATGGTTAAATATAATCAAAATGGTATCGTCAGTGTTACAGTTTAGGGTAACTTGTTTTCAATAGTGGTCACATTTGACTGTAAAATGGTCATAAAATCCCGTCTAATTATTGTAAACCAAAATAAGTCGTCTGTAGAGAGACCAACTTAATTCCAAAAGGGGATCGAAAATCCAATTTAGATGGAATCCAGATAATCGGAGTTTTAAATTCGAAAAGCGTATCGAATTCGGATAAAAACTTTGTATCGGATTTTTTGGCACAGACCTACATAAGACCGTAACCACCCTACCAAAATTCCACCGTCCCTATGCCCCACTTCTATCCAACATCCCCCTTCTTCCGTCCATACTACCTATCGGCCCCACTTTATGCGCTTTGATTACACATTATCTAGATATGTGCAATTCATAAGTCATAGCAAAAGGGGAGATGGCGGCATGTGGAAGTGGTTGCGCAAAGTTGGTGCTTGCGAGTAGAGTTGGGTCGAGGAGGTGGTAGGATGTAGCGGGTGTAACACCCCCATAGATCAGAGTGCCTTACCAAGGACCACCGTAGCATATAAAGACGTTACTATCCCAGTTGCCCGAGATAGTACGCATCATAGAAACAATAAAGAAACAACTTCATTTAAAAACAACTTTATAAAAGTCGCAAGTCTCAAAACCAAACTCCAAAAGTACATCTAAAACAAAGTCATAAGAAGGTCTAATGTCGGCTACATCAAAACAATAGCTAATTGATGACCACTCCCCCATCTATGCCCCGCAGGCTATCTCAAACATTATCATCACCTCCTAAGTCAACTGCTCACCATCCCCGAAAGGATCACCGCGGTTTTGAAAACAATAAAATGGGGTCAGTCAACTGCATAATCATAATAAGTGAAACACAGCGGAAGCAAGAACAACACACAACCAACCACTTCTCCAACTCCCTCACTCACCAGTAACTGACTACACACTAAAGTATGTAGCCCTGCCAGGTTACCCATCGCAACAGGTTACCCTCGCCACCAGTGGGGACCGCAGCCGTACCACCTAATTCCCCCTCATCGCAGCGACCAACCCCAGATCATTAATGTGTACATCCCTTTGTGACGAGGGTCACAAGAGGCGAACATGGGAATGAGACCATCTCCCGAGATGGTTCGATTACAACAACCAATCACCACATACTCCGAATCAATCTCATGCCAACAACAAAGTAATCATACCAACAATCAATCGCAATCATTTATAAACAACTAGTTGGTTGCACCGCGCGCTCCGCGCACGGTACCCCAAGATATTTTGATCGTTGACGTTTCATGTGTTTGTTAGCTTATCTTCATTTGGTTCGGCCTCTGTACATGTTGGCTGCCGATCACAATGAAACTCTTGTGATATTATTTTGATGGTTGAATCGATTGCAAACAAAATTACACTCGTTCAATTCGTAAATAATTCGTATTTAACTCAGTTGAGAGCATACTATCCGATTATTTATATGCCTTTTGCTTAGATGGTTAATTGACAGGAAGCTAATTACATAGAATACATAAGACATTAGTATTATGTTGCAATCATCCTCTTCCCTTTGCTCCTCATCATACTAATTACTTTTCTCCCCTTACCCCTTCTTGCTCCTCCTCCT
>JAGPOY010000545.1:3986-26585 GCA_018983105.1 Silene uniflora | reverse complement strand
CTCGAGCTCGAGCCGATCTCGAGCTTACCCGAGCTTGAAAAAAATGTGCTCGTTATAAAGCTTGCGAGCTTTAGCGCGAGCTCGAGCCAAATTCGAGCCCTAATCGAGCCTATATAAAATGGTCTATTTTTTATTTTTTCTTCTTCCGGTAATTCCAATAACAAGGCTTGAAGGTTATATGTAAAAATGTTTGGCAAATCAGCGAGACATTTGGTGTGTGTGATACAAATATATAATCATAATGAAATATTTTTATAAAATACGAGCAATATCTTATGTAATCATACAAGTTCGAGCCGCTCGCGAGCTTTTCGAGCCGAGCCAACCTTTGCTCGGCTTGACTCGTTAAGCTCTCGAGCCGAGCCCGAGCCCGAGCCCGAGCCGAGCTCACACGAGCCGAGCTTTGACCGAGCTTTGACCGAGCCGATTTCGAGTAGCTCGCGAGCTGTCTCGTCTCATTAACACCCCTAGTTAGGACAATTAGAATGGATAGTTTAGAAAGAATTGGAGGTCGAGGGAGTTCAAATGTACAATCTTACTCCCTTTTTCAAACCAGTAGGCAGTAAGTCTCCGATAGGATCGTTGTATAATCGTTGAAGTAATATGCCATAATTCAAGTAAATATTCAAGAAAATTTGATTGAAGCTGCAGCATTATGTATAAATGTATACACCACGAACAGCAAGTCAAACCAGTCAATGAATTGGAAAAATTGGATAACAAAAAACAATCAAAAAGCTATTCATACAACCTCAGGCAAAGATGTCTAAATTATACAAATATTTGTCGGTAAGAAGCTAGACCGAGGAAAGATGGGGAAAGGATATCTCAAGATTTTCAGATAACAAAATCCGCCTTAAACTAACCTGAAGAGGGAATACAAATTCAACAGTGAAGTCCGAGACTTTTTCACAGGGTGCATATAGGGATGTATGATCAAAAAATGAATTAACTCTGAAGCAGGAATAGGGAAACTCTGATTGATTCACAAGGATCGAAGACAAGAACATACTTAAGCAGCTCCTTTCTGTTTAAGAGTGATCTTGTCCCCGAGACTGAGGGCAATGCCTTGTGTTTTACTCCTTATTCTGATGTACCCACTCAGCTTTCCGTCTGTCTGCTTCTCGATGCTCACATTCACCAAAGCATCCTCTCCGAATACACTTTTAGCGTAAAGGTTTGCTGCAAGGAATCCGCACTCACCCTCCAGGGCCGATCTGCCAATTAACAAAGAATGATATGAGAGGCTGAGTTATACAGAATCTTAGGGCTCTGCAAGTGTGCAGCAAAACGGTACATGTCATCTTACAAATGCAGGAAGAGTAAAGAACTTACGGTGGCGTCAAACATTTCATGTTGGTCGACTTGATGATGTGGTCTAGAAATTCCTTCTCGTTTTGAATAACTGTATTGACAGCGACCTAGAAGAAAAATCGAGAGTTAAAAAGGAGTATGCACAATCCCTCGAGGCCTCCCGCAAAGCTATGCACAATAATAGACTAACAACTATAAATATAATTGAGGACAACATTGAGAATATATTCCAGGAGGTACAAACGAAATTTTTTGTACCTTATTTTCCCATTCGAACTCAGCCCACATAGTTCTAAATGCCACGTCAGTACACGAGGCAGGAGAGATGTAGTCCATTATGTCAATGTGAATATCATTGAGGACAACAACATTGCGTTCGAGCACATTTGAAGTCTCATAGACAATATTTCCAAAAATAACTCCTGTTTCGGTAGAGGAGACCTTAATATTTGCCTTGATTTGTTTGCTTGACTCGGGTGCCAGGGTATAGTTTTGTGGTCGCTCCACAAGTTTCAGGTCACCCATGGTTGCCAATTCCAAGCATAAGTTCTGCAGGGTTTCTTTTGTTCTATTGATGACAGTAACGTCAAGTACAATGTCATAATGATGAACAGTCACGTACGCTTCAGCATAAACAGGATCACTGAATCCTGTAAGCTGAAGAATACGATTGAGCTTATTAGCATCATCATTGTCCTTGGTAAACTCTCCAGTAGCTCGTTTCAGGTCATCTTGAACCTCATCTTCCAATTCCAGCTGGCTCATACCCTTGAAAAGGAGGAAATATTAAAATACAATATCACGTCATCATGCCCATTTGAAGAGATGAAGTAGCAAACGTCACATGAACAACCATCCTCTATAATAACTGACGAGCATAAAAAATCTAAAGATAAACATGGAGCTATAATCATCTACGACAATGATAATACATCAAAAGCACCCGGTTGAACTCAAACACAAAATATGGAAATGAAGGACAACTATCCCCACTCAGATATACTATAAAATCTACCCTTTTGAAATAGGAAAAAGAAAAAGAAAAAAATAAACACAAGGTTGTTATGAAGGCAAACAACGATAAGAACAGGGTATAAAGAAAATACATAAAATAACCTCAGAAGACCTGATTGCTCCCAGTGTCACAAATTAACTAATAATAGTCCTTTTATCATATTAGGTAGCCGGAAAGTTTTCAGAAAAGGTAAGAAGGTTTGCTTGGGGATGGGCATAATTGTTACCAAGGAATAGAGGTCAAAACAAAGGGAAAGAAAAGAAAGTGATATTGGAGGGTGGAAAAGAAACGGGCAACAGGAGGGCCATTACTATTAGACAATAATAACACAGCTCTGAAAAGAAACGGGCAACAGAAGTAAGCCCTCAGCACCAGTCATTCTCAAATCATAAAGGCGCCAAGATAAAATGAACATCAGAACAGTACTATTAGACCAGTACTATTAGACAATAATAACACAGCTCTGAAAATTTGACTAACCTTCCTGCTCTTTAAATGATAGAAATCGATAAGATCGTCAGGCTGTGCATGAGAGATCTGAGCCTTTGCCTTCCTCTCCACAGTTTCACGGAATTGCTTGTCAGCAAGCATGTTAACAAAGCTTTCCCTGCATGAATGAAGCCAAATCTTTCTAGCTGCATTCCCAGTGTTGAATAGAAGTCTGATGCAAAGTACGATTCTATCATAAGCATCATTGTCAATAGGGTGTGGAAGGACAGGGGCTTGACCAAGCTGAATCATGGAAACCATATACAACAACGCTTGAGCTGCTGCCTTGTTCACCTCAGCTCTGGATGGCTGAACCTCTTCTAGCCTCAGAACAAGCTTTGTCAAAGTGCATGCAACAACAGCACCAAGGAAGAAGTCGCCCGAGAGCAGCAGTGATCGCAGATTTCCTTGGGAAGCCAAGGAACCATGGACAAGGGTAGGTGGTGACATGGCAGTTTCTAAGGCTGCACTTTGGGTGGCATAGGTGCCATCAGCAAGGACCACAGGCTTCCTAGAAGAGACGGTTCCTGCACTGGCTGGCATATTAGCCTTTGGAGCCTCTTGGGCCTCTCCTTCTTCACTAAGTGTGTAAAATGGGAGATCTCCAAGGCATTGCTTAATAGTTGCAATTCCACTCTCAACTTCAGAGAGTGAAAGGCAGTACTCACCAATAATCCACAAAGCACAAGAACAAACTCTAGCAGCACGGATTTGATAGAAGGTATCCAGAAGCCTTGTTATG
Organism: Silene uniflora; assembly: GCA_018983105.1. NCBI lineage: Eukaryota > Viridiplantae > Streptophyta > Magnoliopsida > Caryophyllales > Caryophyllaceae > Silene > Silene uniflora. Next base: position 23,025 of record JAGPOY010000545.1, on the reverse strand, counting down.
ATAGAGACTCGCAATTTGGGGTTAGTCTCAATAATCTCACGAACAAAGACCACAACATCCATTGCAGAAGCGACATTTGTGTCGCCAAGAAAATCCATTAGCACGTGTACAACAGTGCTAGCTACCTCAGGGAACTTCATTGCACACGTGTGAATTGCCTGAACAAGCATCTGTCTGTATTCTCCATTCTTCTCATGATCCGCACTTTGAGTCTTCACAACTTCCTTCTTCAAGTTGAGAACCACTTCATCTATATTCCTAGGGGTAATCAACTCAAGAGCAATGTCAAGTGTCTTCCTCTTGACATCAGGATTGGGACTAGCAAGAGCACGAAGGATATCCATAATCATATCGACCATGATCTCCTTGTGCGAAGATTTCAGCTCTTGGAGCCGATCAAGCACTATAAGCTTGACATTGTTGTCACTTTGGGACTGTAACAACTTGCAATAAGTCTCAGCAGCTTTCTTAATAGCTGTAGGAGCAGATGAGAGTGAAACTAATGTCCCGGCACACTCATAAATAACGGCAGTCGAGGGGGCATCAATCAAAGATATAATGATCTTCATATACTTCCCCTTCTCATGCTTATTTGTCCTGCACACCTTTTTAATCAACTCCAAGACCACCATCTGAAGTTGCTCGCCCCAATCCACAATCCGATCGACATTAGTGAAAAGGTAACTGATCGCCCTCTCTTGGGCGCATGTATACAGCATGAGGAAAGCATTCCTCTTAGCCGAAGGATCTTGTTCCGTAGAGAGCACCTTCTCAATAGTCTCAGGAGCATCTCCCAAAAGTTGTTCCCCCTGAGGAAGCTTATAAATCGACATGACAGCAAGTATAGCATTTCTTCTAACAAACGGGTGTCTATGCTCCAAATTACTCAACACAGACGGGATTAAAGGCTCAATAATCTCGCTCTCATTCAACCGACACAAAAACCTAAGTGTCACACCCCGGAGATACTCATTTGAGTGTTGCAAATTATTTAGTAGGTTTTGACAAATCAATATCATTTCAGGGAGCACTTTCCCTCTAGAATCAGTCTTGTCAATCATTTCCAAGTAAAGCAACAACAATTTCTGAATCGTATGATCTTCAGAAGGCAAAACATATCGAATAATAGTAATAAACAACTGTGGAATCGTCTCACCATTCAATAAAAGCATAATTGCCTTCTTCATCGCCTCTACTTTCGCAGGAACATCGTTCCCCTCCAACGCCTCTTTGATTTCATTCGCTAATGCCGGGGTTCCCTTATCAAAATGCACCAACAATGTACATGTTTTCTCCATGATTTCAACTACTGAGTACTTCTTATCTGATCAAACACAACAAAACGCAAAAATCACTAACTATTCAATTACTTCACCATCTAAACATCAAAATGCACCAAATTTAAACCTAAATTCAATCACATTATTCAAATCACATTGCGAAATCAAATTACCACATCAAAATAGCACAAAATGAACTATTAACACGATCAATCGAAGCTAATTCCAATTAGATCTAACATCTTCCAACGAATCTCAACATAAATACTAAAATCGAACACAATCATCGAAATTTAAGCAGAAATGTACGATTTATGAATCAAAATGATCGGCGAAATGGGGAGAGAAACAAACCTGAGGAACAATGGTGGAATGAACGAAGATCGAAATGACGAAATTATGATCAAAACGATATGAATTCAATTCATATGAACGGAAACTGAGAAATTTATGGTAGAATTTGATTTCTAGGGATTCTAATTTTTTTAATTTTTTTCCCCCAAATCACAGATCTCGTGTGCGTTATATTTAGCCGGGGGGGTTTTTAATTTGGTTATCAAGTGAATGGTTAGGCCTAGTCATGTTAACGAGCCTTATTCGGCTTATGCTCAAGAAATCAAACTCGAGCTCGAGCCGATATCGAGTTTACCCGAGCTTGTAAAAAATGTGTTTGTTATAAGGTTTGCGAGCATTAAGGCGTGATCCAGCCAAACACGAGCTCATATCGAGCCTATATAAAATTGTTTATTTTGAGTCTATTTAAAGTCGTTTAATTTGATTCTAATTGTAATGTAGAGTATTTTGTTGAAATTCTATGTACAAACTAGTTTTAAGTTACTTTTGTATTATCCGTATTGATCTGTTGTTGAACAGTATGATATTAAACATGACTTACTAATTAAATTTCCCAAGGCTTTTACAAGTCATCCAAGAAGTCGAGCTACTACACATAATACATGCGTTATTGAACATAGAACTCGAGCTTATATAAAAAAAGTATGAGCCATCAGTCATTAGTCATTAGTCATTAGTCATTAGTCATTAGTCATTAGTCATTAGTGATGTGTGACTTGCCAATTGAAATTCCCAAGGCTTTTACAAGCCGTGTAAGAAGTCGAGCTTTTACACATAATAGATGCGTTATTGAACATAGAACTCCAGCTTATATTTTAAAAAAATCCGAGCCATGAGTCATTAGCCATTGAAGCTCCGCCCGATGACTTACCAACTGAATTTCCCAAGACTTTTGCAAGTCATCTAAGAAGTCGAGCTATTACACATAATACATGCGTTATTAAACATAGAACTCGAGCTTATATATAAAAAAAATTGAGCCATCAGTCATTAGCCATTGAAGCTCCGCCTGATGCGTGACTTGCCAATTGAATTTCCCAAGACTTTTGCAAATCATCTAAGAAGTCGAGCTATTACACATACTACATGCGTTATTGAACACAGAACTCGAGCTTAAAAATAAAGAATTCGAGCCATTAGTGATCATTCCTTGATGGTGAAAAAATGATTTCGATTGAAGAAAGAGAGTTATAATAACTGATTAAATAAATTAAAGGGAGAAGATGACTAAGTAAGGCATAATGGAAGAAGATGGATATATAAAGAGTTTTAGTCATCCGTCATCAGCCAATGAAGCTCCGCCCACCATTGATGGTAAAAATTGATTAATTTCTTAACGATTTTGATTGAAGAATGAGAGTTGTAATAGTTGATTGAATAATTTGATAGATGAACCAACTCAATCAAAACCTTAAGGTGATGGTTGAGCCCCAACTATTATAAATATTCCTGTTATAATTTAGAGGGAGAAGATGATTAATCTGTATAATGGAAGAAGATGGAGATCAGCAGTTAGAATAGGGAAGCAGTTATGGAGAAGATGGATTACGTTTGATTTGTGTTAGGTTTGTGGTAGGATTTAATAAGGGATGTACTTTTTCACATACGGATTTTACTCTTTCACATACGATTTTTACAATATTACCCTTGTCATTTTCATTCCTCACCCAATTAATTTTTTCCTCTCTTCCCTTATCTCCGATCACACTTCCCGTCACCTATTCCGATCATGCACCGGCAAACCTCACTCCGGACAAACTATTAAAAAATGCATGAACAATAACAAGCAAAAAATTGAAATTCATTTGTCGCGCTGCAAATTGCTAGGGAATCATCCATTTCGCCAATAATCTCATAATCATATCAGTACAAATGTGCATCGTTACTGTCGTCGTCGGCGGAGCAAACTAATTAATATTATACGGAGTATTATTAAAAAAAAAAAAACGAAATAGCGATGCAGGGATGCTGAATTCCGGTCATCTTCCCTTCCCACCACGGCAGTACGGCACCACCACCTAACCACCACCATCCCTGTCCCAGGCTCCCAACCAACAACCAGACCAAGCACTCCATCAGTTCACACCACCCACTCTAGTCAAGCCGTACCCCCAACCGACAACCCGACTACGACACAAACCAATCGCAGTACTCCGTATTCGATCAAGTCGTCCTCTTTACTCACCAACGCACAACCCATATCGTACCACCATCACCGCACCACCCCTAGCTACCGCGCTGAGAGCAACCGTTAACCATCCTAACTACCGTGCCTTTCACCACTCATAAACCCTAATTAATAATAATTGTTTTCCATATTAATCTCACTAAAAATTAAACCTAATAATTTGAATAAGACGTATTAATAATTGCTAAAAACGAAAATCACTTCACTAGTTGAATATTTATAATCCATTGTTCAAGCTTTTAGATTAATTAGATTGGATTTTAGGTAAATGGTATACATAGAGTTAATTTGATTATTATTATTAGGGAAAAGGGTATCATATGAAAATTTTATGAAAAAATGTATGTGATTATGTGAAAGAGTAAAGTTCGCATGTGAAAAAGTAATTCCGTTTAATAATTGTATTAGTAAAACCAAAATAACTTTGGATGTAAAATTGTATAGTCTATGAACTGAACCAATTCAATAATATTGAAAATAAGAAGTCCAAACTATTCCATCCGTCTCGGTCATTTGTTATCTATTTTCATTTTGGGGTGTATCAGTGAATTATTATCTATTTCTACTTTTGGTAAGTTTTATATGTAAAATGTGGTGTGCAAGGATGAAATATATAATATTATATTACTTTGTTCATCCACTTGCATTTTCTTGGTCTTAATGCTAAATACAATAGATAACAAATAATCGAGACGGAATATTAACCGAGAATCCGAGACACTTCACTTTAACGTCAAGACAAATGGGAAGGATAAGAGATGAAATGCTAAAATATTCAAAGCAAAAAGTAGAAATTATGCGTGTAGTTACACCAAAAGTGTAATAATTAGGCAGTAAATCATAATCATAAGGGTAAGATTATTGGTAGTCTTGAGACAAGACTTTGACAAGTCTTGAGACAAGACTCTCTCAAAACTACCAATAATCCAAGACTCAACTTAAGACTTTGGTTGAGTCGAGTCTGAGGTGGGTCTGACCGATAATGTATAAAGTCTGAGGTGAGTCTGAGGTGGGTCTGAACAATAAAGAAACAATAACAGTTACTGAAAAGCTGAGGTGACAGAGTCTTAAGACTTTGGAGAGTCTTACGAATAATCTTACCCTAAGTAGACTGTCGGCGGCTATACCAAATAAAGCCAAGAGCTGTCTACTCTGACTTCATTCTCACTTTCTCACCATTCAATTCAACATTTCCTTAATTTTCCAACTTACTAATCAACAAATCAACTACAACAACCTTAAAATCAATTAATTTCTGCTTTCATATCATATAAAGAAACAATCTTTCTTATTAATTAGCATAATTATTATCATTAAACTGTTAGTATTTCATCTGTATTGCATTGCATTCAGAATTTCCTGTATTTTTCTGGTTTAGAAATGATGCAGAGATCTGAGAGGGAACATAATGGTAGAGATAAGAAGAAAGAAAAGCCAAGAACAAATTGGGGTTTGAAAGCAGGAAAATGGGTTTCAAGTATAATTGCTGATCCAAGACAAATACTTGCTGGTTTTCTTACTGTTACTATGTTTGTTATGCTTGCTCATATGATTAGAAGAGAGCATTTTAGTTCCAATTCTCAGGTGGGTTTTCATTTTTCTGTATTGGGTTTGTTTTTTCTGATCATTTTGTGTTTCGGGTCATTCGGAAACAGTCTCTTTGTGTTGCTAATACTGTCAGTTTTTGTTTTTTCTGATCATTATGTATTTTGGGTCCTTCGGAAACAGTCTCTTTGTGTTGCTAATACTGACAGTTTCTGTTTTTTCTGATCATTATGTATTTTGGGTCATTCGGAAATTGTCTTTTTGTGTTGCTAATACTGTGCTAAGGTTGCGTACATCCGACCCCTTAGGCTCGAAAATTGAGGATTATTTTCATGGGGTTTTAATAATCTGATCATTCTGTATTTCTGAAGTGGGTTTTTATTTTCTTTTCATGGCTTCTGTTTTCTGTGATCATTCTGTATTTTGGGTCATTCGGAAACAGTCTCTTTGTATCGCTAACAAGGGGTAAGGCTGCGTATATCTGACCCTCTTTGCCTCGCAATTTAAGGGAGCCCTTGATGCACTTGGTTGAACATTCTCAATTTTATTTTGACAGTATTTTGCTTACTGTGATTTTTACTGTTCTACTTGATTGAATTAAAATTCTATATTTTGATCCTTGTAATCCTGGAATTTTGTTCTTTTGATCATGAAGGTGAAGATGGCAATAACTCAGAAAGACCCATTTGAAGGATCCAAGTTTGAAGAACAGATTGACGATTTAGTCGATACCAGTGGATTATGGGGAGATGATGCTCCTAAACTCAAACCTTGTTGGACAAAACCAAGTATTAATTCTAAAATTATGTTTTTTTGCATCTTGTCCTTTTACAAAATCGGTTTTTTGGTGCCATGTGGTTATTAACATGTTCCATGTTCCGTCTTACAGAAAAATCTGATCAATCCAAGGGATATCTTACTTTTTCCTTGACTGATGGTCCAGAATACCATGTCTCTCAGGTACCTAGTCAAACCCACTGCGCTTCTTTTTATTGCGAGGTAGCAGTCAGTTGATGTCCGGACGCAATTTTCATTGTGGGATCTGGACACGAACTCAATGTGTTGCTTACAGAGGGGGAGGCTGCGTACATCCGACTTTCTTGGTTTAGATAGTTGGGTTAAAGGGAAATAGAAGGAACCACTTTTCCTTCCTTCAAGCAAAAGTAAAATCTGTCCAACATAGAAAAAGATTTGGAAGGAAAACATGTGATTGAGTTTTAAACTTTATCTCTACAACTCCTTTTGACACAGATTGCTGATGCAGTGGTGGTTGCAAGAAGCATTGGTGCAACTCTTGTACTTCCTGACATTAGAGGAAGCAAACTTGGGGACAAGAAGTCAGTAATCAAACCTTACGATGCTTTATTTTCCCTGCTTATCGTTCCATTGAATTTGCACTCTAACCGACATTAGTATACACGTTTCACGTCTGTATGCCAGCGTCTTTCTTAGGAATCACAGACTTGGCTTTTGGACGCATTTTAAATGCTTTCCCTTACATTACTAAGTGATGCTAAATTCACACTACAGACACTAGGGTCAAAAGCATCTTATCAAATGAACGGAAAGCTTTGTTACTTCAATGTGTCATATATTTGGTGTGTAGACATGATACTTGTCTGGAACTACTCTAAACACTTCATTTGAGGCCAAAAAAAACATCAAAAATTATTGCACATTTTCCACATAAGACACTTTCACACACCTATGCCCGACACTTGGAGGCTTGGAGCCGAGGTAAAACTCGAAAACTTGAAGTTTGAACTTTGAAATCGCGAAAGTGTCATTCTTTAGCTTACCTGTTGATTTCCTCTACCTAAATTGACAGTTGAGAGCTTTTTAGGATCTGTGTCACCTGAAAATGAGATACAGAGTGCTTATTTAGAAATATATTATCAACCTCACATCTTTGTTCTAACTTACATTGCCTACTTGGATTGAGATTTGAGAGGATGAGAGTGCACCATCAGTGTTTAGCTGAATCGTCATTCTCATCTGTAATGCAGGATTTATGTCGCCTAATATCTGGATGATTTGTGTAGGAATGAAATCTGTTTACATTCTCTGCCAGTTACTCAATTCTTAACATCATTTTAACTTGCAGGGATTTCGAAGACGTTTATGATGCTCAAAAGTTTATCAAAAGTTTGGATGGGGTGGTTAAAGTAGTAAAAGAACCATCTACAAAGATATCAGCAAAAAACCTCGCCGTTGTGAAGGTTCCAGCTCGTGTTACGAAAGACCATATTGCTGAAATTATTGAGCCACAGTTTAAGAAAAAGGGAAATATTAGGCTAGCCACATCTTTCCCGTCAATAAATATGAAAAAGACTAATAATGTCAAAAGTGAGATTGATTCAGTTGCTTGCATGGCAATGTTCGGATCATTAGAGTTGAAATCTGAAGTCCGTGGAGTTGTGAACTCGATGGTTGAGCGTCTACGAACTTTGAGCCGGAAGTCGGATGGCCGCTTCATAGCAGTGGATTTGAGGGTCGATGCTTTAGAGAAGAAGGGTTGCCAAGAGCCTACTAGTGACGGATCGAAAAGTTGTTTTGATGCTAGAGAAGTTGCTGTATTTTTAAGAAAAATTGGGTACGGCAAGGATACGACAATCTATTTGACTCAACCCAGATGGAACAATAGTCTTAGTGAACTGAAGGAACTCTTCCCCAAAGCTTACACCAAGGTACACATTTCCTCTGTAACATTTGCTATTCTTTTCCTTATTATTTTTTTGGTTGCTATTCTAAATCACACTGTCTACAACAAAAATAATACTAATACTAATAGTAATGTGTAATTTTTATATAGTAACGACTTACAAATTTCCGAACGTCTTCTGTCTGCCACTGCAGGAGGGGATAATGCCTACGGATAAAAAGGATCAATTCCTTGATTCAAAAGCACCAATGTTAGAAGATGTTATTGATTTCTACATGTGTTCAGAAAGCGACGTTTTTGTACCAGCCATTTCTGGCCTGTTCTACGACAATGTCGTTGGGAAGCGGATCTCTTCCGGCAAGACTCAGATACTAGTCCCGACAGACAGTCCCCGTTCTTCCGCTTCTCCTGATCAGTTCATATCTGATTACGTCACCAAAAAGAACCACCTGGCATATTCGTGTTTTTGTTAATATATTCCATAGAGAACCATCTTGAGTGCATCCAGATCCATAACAGGTAAAATCAGATAACTCTGGAGAAAAGTTGAAAGTTCAATGATTGATTGAAGTGAACTATAGTTGGATTCAGTACAGCTTCCCTGAGCAAATGTTACGGCGACAAACTATTTAGAGATACCGGTGTTAATATAGTTTTGAATTTGTATTAGTATTATTTTTGTTGTAGACAGTGTGATTTACACATCCTCAGTTTGATACTTTGATTCCATTTGTGGTATATTTTTTCGAGTGTGATTTGCGTGATATCAAAGTCGTCTTGGTTGAATCTCATCTTCTATTTTCATTATGCAAGACTTTTGAGAAACTGTAATTATGATTATGTTAGTTCGACACTTCAATTCGAACATGTCATGTGTTGACACAATGTGACACTTGAACACTTCATTTCCGCCAATTTTCCTAGTTTTTTCTTTACGGATTATGTAGCCTATTATGTTCGCGAATACAAAAGTTGGAACCCCTTGTGCCAATGCATGGCTTCGCCAATTTTCAGACACTTGCTGTCGAATAAGAGTATCATACTGTGTGACTGCTGATACTGTTAACAGATTATAACTGAATTGGAAAAACTCATTCGGAAGAAAAATACCGACTCTCTCTGAAATAATCCTCTTTGGTAAAAACACAAAGGAAAGGACATGTAAAGTAAATAGTTATTACAATATATCAGTTCGCATTTACACTTGAAGGAATGTTACTAATTTATCAGTCTCTTTACAGATAAATCAATGGTTAAGTACACCAATCTTACTAGTCAGAACTGCTGAAGGGGCGGTCTTCCTCCTAAATTTTTACTGCAACCAACCATAGATGCCAAAGCTATTCATGCATTATTACGCGAAAGTTTACATCTTTGGAATGATTTTTTGAGCATTCTGGATAAGGGTGTCTTTGGAACTGGTATGAACTTCCCGGCGAGAGCAAGAGGCCAACTGTTGAAAAAAACAGAGGAAATACATCAGTATTGCAGGAAGTTCAGATGCATTACTGCACCTCTGTACGCCAATGCCAAACGACACGTCTATTTAACATAAACAGATGCGCAAATAGTCAAGACGGGAAAAAAAATGAATATGGAATATGTTTATACTAACCTGAACAGGCCAATGCCAATCGAAAGAAGCCATAGCTGCCAGTTCAGTCTAACGGTTGATGTGAACTTCCCAAGGAACTCGATAATGACAATCTGTTGAAGAAAGACGGTTGCTTTTTAGGAACAATGCAGAAAACTAACAAAAAATACAAGATAGAAGTAAAGAGGGATACGATCTTAAGAAAGGATAAGGAAGAACCTGAAGCACAACTGTGACTGCAATTATTCCCATGAAGAGTTTATTTTGTGTTACGCCCTTGAAAACGTTCAATTCTTCTGGCTTTCTAGCGTTGAACTCATTGAATATCTGACAAATAACGAATGCGTTGAAGATCAAAGTGTTCTTCAACTTATTCCGGTGTTCCAAGTTGCCTTCTTGTAAGAGAGCGAAATTGCTGCTACCAAAGTTGAAGAGGAGGAGGACAGTGACTTGATATAGAGCCTGCAAACCAAAGCGGAAAATTGGAATATGATTTCCAAAAATCTGTAAATTTCATCGAAATTATTCTGAAAACCAGATGAAGAGAAACTTTACCTGTACTAGCAGATTCCTCCACATGATGTTAGTTACAAGAGGTTCCCTGATCATAGAAATGGGCAACAACAACATTAATCATTACTTTTGTGCGCGAAAAATTATATAGGATGATCCAGTCACAATAGAAAGTTTGCTTCCAACAGTAAAACATGAGATGAGCCAACAGTAAAAATGCAGTCGTAAATTTTTGAGTTACGGAAAGATGGTCTAATAGGGGAGGTTAAAAACTAACCTTCTGCCAACGGGAGCTCTACGCATAAGCTGGTTAGTTGGGGGTTCAGTGGCTAATGCGAGGGCTCCAAGGGTATCCATGATGAGATTAACCCACAGAAGCTGGGAGAGGATAAATCAATCATTAGAGAAAGGAGAGAGCATTAAACCAAAGAGTAAGTCAGTAACAGCAAAAAACAAGAGTCATTTACCTGCACTGCATTAAGAGGAATACTTCCAGATGAAACTGCAGCAACCACATTAATAATAAGTGCAGCTACATTTACTGTCAGCTGAAACTGTATGAACTTCTGAATATTTGCGTACACTGAACGTCCCCATCGCACAACCTGAGGTTTACATAAATGATACATTCAGTCCATTGTTGTTTTCTTTATCAGTGTTCGCTGGCTTAGGAATACGATGAAATATAGCAAAATAAGCCAGTAAAGGCCTCCAATGCAGTTATCATGATCATTCAAAAACCGTCTCTCTGTGTTTTCAGCACCATATTGTGAACATAGTAGTACAAAGAGAAGCTTTCAACATCACGAAAAATGAGAAAAAACTTGAAAGCTACCTTAACAACAGAAGCGAAGTTATCATCCAAGATAATGATATCAGAGCTTTCTTTAGCGACTTCTGTTCCAGAAATGCCCATGGAAAGACCAATATCAGCCTAAAGTACAAGGCAACAACAATAGTTAACCAAAAAGGCACTAAAAATTTAGATACTAATATATTATGGTGATCAGGGACAATTGTATATGTAAAAGTTTAGCTTAGGACCAAAAACAGACCTCATGAAGAGCAGGAGCGTCATTAGTTCCATCACCAGTGACAGCCACAACTTCACCCGCCTTTCGTAGAGCTTGCACAAGCAAAAGTTTGTCATTTGGAGATGACCTTCCCATAACCTTTAAGTAACCAAACATCAATGTTAGATTCTTTGATAGACATAGGTGCTCCGAGGATTATTTACGCATTCATGACCCAAAGCAGGTCAGGTTAGATTTTGACAGTTAACCAATCTGACATACCGTAATTTTTTTGGCAACTTCCTCTCTTTCTTGCTCAGAAAGTGCACGGAACGTTTTCCCTTCGATGACAGTGGGTTCTGAGGTATCAGCACCTGGAGCAAGAATTCCACATTCTGTTGCAATTGCTCTTGCTGTCTGAATATTGTCTCCAGTGACCATACGAACCTGTAATTTTCGCTTTTAAGTTAATTGTAATCTTAAGACAAATTAATTTGGTTAATCACTCATTTAACATGAAATTTCTCAAAATACCTTCACACCAGCTGCTGCACAAAGTCTGACAGCTTCATCTACACCAGGTCGGCAAGGATCCTACATAAGCATTGCATATATCACTTATTAGCTCGATTTCCTCCTCGGATGTGGTGGGATGCAAATGTAGACAGCCTTGTGCAAACAATGATGTTACACAAGGTTGTTTTATTGAATCATACTTTCTCATTTTCGACTTATCACTAATTTCCATAAATTTCGTAAGCAAGTACTTTCGTCTCCCTGTGTTTCTTTAGTATCTTCCGAAAATAGTGGCACAATATATTTAAGAAACACAAAAAACATCCATTTTACTTTTCTCTAACAGAATCCTACTTGCGTAGTTGATGGGTAGTTCGGCTTTTACATCGAAAGTAGTTTCTCAGAAAGGGAATTGGAGGCAGGAGGGCATCGAAGAAACAGAAGGGTATCTAACATCGACTTTAAGTGGGGCTACTATGGATAATACCTTGATACCAACAATGGCAATCAAAACCAGGTTATCTTCCGGTAGAACCCATTCGGCTAGCGCTTCCTCATTTGTATTTGGAACATCATTTCTGTTGTATGGTGTATAGGCCAATGCAACACACCGCAAGCTTTTCGCTGCCATCTCATCAATGACACCTCTGAAGTATGCCTGCAGAAGAAAAAAAAAAAGTGAATGTCGGCTTACAGAAAAACGCAGGTCTCTACTAGAAATATGGATCAGCAAGCTGTTAAAGCTACAAAACAGCCCTAAAAGAAGAGTACTTTAACAGAACATACGATTTCTCATTCTCAACTAAAACGGTCATATTAGTAAAAGTTAAAACTTCCAAGGTCGCCTAGGATTAATTGTTACCTTCTCATTCTCGATAGACTTGACAGAACCATCGGTGTCAAGAAATTGTGTACAGGAAGCAAGGACCATTTCAGCTGCTCCCTTCCAGTGAATATGAACATCTGAGTTGGACTGCGGAAATTTCAAGAGTGAAAAAAAAAAAAGAGTGAATAAAAGATGACATGAAATAAATTTTAAGTTTCTCAGTCACAGATAGATGGAATAGTTACCAGCTGCAATGCAACTCCACCTCTCTTTTTCTCTGAATTGAAAGGTGAAACATGGAGAGTAATGGCTTCAGACCTCACAGTCTCAAACTTCATGCCCAGCTGCAGTACAAGAATTGTAAAATTAAGAAAAAGCGGAAAAAAAACAGGTATCAGAACAAAATCTGAGATTAATACAGAAAGGTTACCTGGACTCCCCAGGATAAGATAGCCTTCTCAGTTGGAGATCCTGAAATTTCTGTTTCACCGCCATTCTGTCAAAGAGGAACAATGCGCAATATCAAACCCGTGCAATATACATGATGATCTCTGCTTCGCCAAAAACATGAATTTCTGAGAGAGGAATGGTAATGAAGAAACGTAACATATACCTTAGGGACAAAAACACTACCAGTGGTATTGACTGCAACGCCTTCAATAACAAGAGTAGAATGTTCTGCTGTCATCTGACTTTTATCGCTTGGCGGACTCAACTTCTTTTTACCAGCATATGCATCGACAACAGTCATCTATAAAAACAAATCAGATGTATGTTTAGAAACCTATGTTGCTTTCTCTTCACTGTCCTCATTATTTCACTATACAAACTGCATGCGCTTGTTTTGAAAGTGAATTAAACAGTCATTCAACGCAATTCTCAGCGGAATAACATTATCACAGAGAGTTTCATTTCTTATTCCATCGAGAAAATTAGTAACCATGGCCAGCTTCTGATAATATGATCACAGAAAGAAGCCCTCATGAGCAAGTACATTTTATTCACCTGATTCAAAGTCAGAGTTCCAGTTTTGTCACTACATATAGTAGTGGCAGATCCCATGGTTTCACAAGCTGAAAGTCTGCGAACCTGCGAGTGTAAACGGGTGTTTTATTCTGGCGATAGAAATTGAATTTCAATCAGGGAAGCCGAAAAAGAACAAAAATTATGCAAATTGAAGCCTGAACAAGTTACTGTCTTAGTGTTACTGTTATGTCATTTCCATATGATATTAGACATCAAAATATCCGGGTTTAGTAATTGAGGGCAGCCATTATCGTTTCCAAATCTAAAACATGTATAGAGGACAAATAAAAATAGAGGTACATACCAAGGCTTTATCTGCCATCATTTTGCGCATAGAGTAGGCTAGCCTGTCGAAAAATCAACACAACTGAAAACTGAGATGCAAAGAGATTTCTGGAATTTCGGAACATAACGCTTTGGAAATTTAGTGAGAGCATAAACAAGACTTACGTTAAGGTAACTGCCAACGGGAGCCCTTCAGGTACCGCAACAACCACTATAGTGACCTGAAGTCATGCAAAAGTTGGTCAAGAACACGAGCAGCGTAAGTTATTATAAGCTTAGAAATTGGAATTTACTCTTAGAACTTACTGCAATAGTAAAGATTTCTATCACTCCATCTATGGCTTCACTGATACTAGTTTTCCCGCGGACAAACTCAACCACACCTTCGGCATTCTTTGTGTGACCAGTAAAATATCTGCAAGAATCATGAGAATTCATAATTAAGTGTATAAATGTCTGACTTAGCTATTTGATGAAAAGTCCTTATTTTTGGCTCAAACCCGAAGTGTACTGACTTACCGGAGCACCAAGACGGCCAGCACAGCAATGGCAACAGTGAGTCCAACTATACCAATGAAAGTTGCAACTCCGTTCAATCGGACCTAATGCACGGATTGTAATGGCGTATTACTAAAGCCTGTATGTTTTAAAAAGGAGAATAGAGGAAGGGAGGTCAGAAGGGAACCTGTAAGGGGGTTTCTTCACCGGTATCCTCAGAGATACTGGCCATGAGCAGTCCCCACTCGGTATTAATTCCAACACTTGTTACCTACAGACGATAAACTTAGGTTCTGCTCAGCATGAAAAAAATCTGAAGTTCATTCTCAAAAAATAGCAGGTCTATTCTAGAGCATTAGAACAAGAAACACACGAAAGATACACACCAGCATAATTCCAAAGCCATCGGCTACTTTACATCCAGCCAAAAGAAAGGGTGATTTCTTATCCTTATGACACTGTCGAAAAAAAATATATAACTTGTTAACTACCACTTGATAGCCAAAAAAAACTTTTTTTAAAGAATAGGCGTAAGTGACAGGCTTACAATCTTGCTCTCTCCAGTCATGCTCGATTCATCAATGGCTAGGGCATGACCAGAAACGAATATCCCATCGGCAGGAACCTGAGGAAGGGAAAATAATCACTCTACACAAACACTGCATCAATATTTACAAAAAAACAGAAGAACATAAGCAGTATGTATGTATACTTGATCTCCAATTTTAAGAGGAACAACATCTCCAACGACAATGTCGTAGATAGAGATCTTCTCTCTTCTGCCACCTCTGACCACCTGCATCGACAATTTTCAATTTGTAAAAAATGAGAAAAGCAAAGAAAAAAGCATAAGTTTAAAATGAATTCTGTTGACAGTTATGCACCTCTAGTTGTATATTCCTTTTCTCTTCATTTAAATTTTGAAACTGCAGGGATTGTCGATAATCACTGATGGCTATCACAGAATTGAATTTAGGTTAACATCAGACAGAAACTAACTATTATAGACAAACTAAAGATCACATGTAAGACCAGTTGTGAGTGCAACCGTCTCATACAAGACTCACTGTTATTAGATAATCGTACAGTCTTACCTGTAACAAGAATGACAAGCAATACAGCAAAGACAATGCTTCCACCATCATACCATCCTTCTGCAAGACCCTGAACAAGATTTCCAAATTCAGTATCTCAGTCCACAAAACCGAAATTTCAGAATACTAAAATAATCAATGATATCGACTCTACTGCTCAAAGTTCAACTCTCCATAGACCACATAACATATAAATGGGTTCAGGTCTCATAATCATATTAATGCTAAGAAAACCGGCCTAGAAAATTACAATGTATTCCATTTTCCTCCAGAAGAAAGGAATATAGTTCTGCCTGTAAAACTATATACCAGGAAACTTATTGCGCGAGAAAGATTAAAAATTTTTAGGCAAAGAGGTCGATAGTGAGATCTTGAATCAACTAATTGGTCTTAATGTGAGATAATCAGAAACCAACAGCAACAAAAAAATGTTTTGACAACAGAAATAGCATAAGCTGAACTCACCTCAGTTTTTATCCCTAATATTAGAGAAACGATTGCAGCTACGATTAAGATGATAAGGGTCAAATCTTGCCAAGATTCCCACAGAAAAGACTGCAAAACAATAAATCATTAACGATCATTAAGTTTTCTGAGGAAGCCGAGAATTTGAATTTGCTTCCATGAAATAAACAGGCTGTATACCAGGAAACTCTTTCCTTTTTTTGTAGGGTATGTATTCGATCCAAAAGTGTCTCTTCGCTTTGCAATATCGGCCTCCTCTCCAGGAACTCCGGTCTCTAAATTCGTACTAATCATACCTTCTAACCCTTTTACCTGAAATTCAAAATGTTCCAAAGTCCATTAACATAACCCTAGGTGGTAGGTAAGGGAGAAACAATGATGAGTTAGTTACTTACACCGCCATATTGCTCCAAAGCTGTAGAGTTATTATCCCTGGTCATTGCAGTAAGCTGTTCAACTCCGATTCCAAAGTCACCGGTTGATCTTGGAAGTGATATTGAAGGACCCAATACTCCTGTAGATTAAACAGAAGTGCAGAAGTTACTATGACAGTTTTGATGTTACGGGATTTGAACCCAAGTTATGAGTACTACAACAATTACTATATCAGATTATCAGCTACGCTAACAAACATATGCAGAACTAAACCCTTTGATTCGAAATGAATGTCCTACATTCTTTTTAAGGAAGACTGAAGTTGACTATGCTAATTTTCCACTGTTTCATTTAGGAGTAACGCGATAACAAAGGGAATGCTATAAACTGCAAAACACAGGATCCAGTAGTTACCTATATCTCGTTCCCCAGCCAATTTGAAGAGCATTGCAGCCTAATAAATAACCAGAACAAGTAACAGTCAGAAAAAAGGAATTCTCATATAGCGAAAAAACATAAAAAAAGATGTCCATGGAGAAATCAGGTTATTCTAGAACTTACTCTCACAACTTGAGCATGGGCTCTTATCATCCTCCTCCTCTGCTCTCGCTCGTCATCCTTCTTTAGGTCAAGTGTATAACGAAACCGTCTGGATGCATTGAGCACAAGAGCTGCTTGCTGCAATGGAGGAAAAATATTTTTAGTCACTTATTGTTTCTAAATTAACATTGTTACTTGCATTCCATACACACAATATTCAATTTTACATGGAGCTTAAGAGTTTTCAACACATGAAGGTTGAATACATCTAACTATTCCTAAATTCCGCATAGGCGGAAGCCTCTGAAACATTGGGGAATGTTATCGTTGCTCAACATTCCTTGCGATTTGCAAAGCTGAGCTGTTGAAGTTGCTACTTCAAGTCATGCTGACTCTCGTCTAACACAAATCCCAGAACATAATGCATTCACATCTGAGAGCTAAATCGACAAATTTTGTTCAAGACTCGGGTCTAAAAACCAAAGCAAGTCCACTCAAACTCCGATCTCTCTGTATCAGAGGAATTTTTACATGCTAGTCAGTACACACAGAAACACAGTGATCATAAACCATGAGGTGAGGGGTTCAATCACACAAAAGTTACGACTTTTATTTATCTTAGCACAAAAAAATGGCCGAAATTAATGCTCAAACAAAAATTGTTCTGCTTTGTACAGAAACCCGAGTCCTTGTATGTAAATCCTTCAAAAGCAACATATAGTTTCCATATATAATGTCCGAATAGCATCAACATCATCTCAGATTCACAGTGTTCCTAAAGAGGCTCTTGCTTAGCCGATATAATGTCTCAAACATATGTAATGTACCCTTGTGATAATGCCATATAGAAGCCGAACAAGTCTTAGCCTAGTGGTTAAGTCGGAAGAGTAGGTTGAGGTTTGAATCCGCCCGTCCCTTTTATTGTACTGCCATTATAACTTATTCGATACCAAAAGGAAAAATGACATAAAAACATCACATTTTTAATGCACTGAAACAGTGAAACGGTCTTACAACACATTATTGTAAGACGGTCTTGTACAATAATTTGCGGAAAGTAAAACAGACCAAACAACCAAAAAATGAGGCAAACATGTAAATCAAAATCATACCCTCCAACGTTTGAGAGATTCAACAGGAGCATTCTTAGTATTGGCAATATCAAAAGGGTCATCCTCGTACTCCTCGTCTTCCTCGTCATGATCATGATTATTATTATTATTAGTATTATGTTCTCGTTGCTCAACGGTAACGCCATTTGTAGTACCTGCCTCCAGGTCAGATTTTTCCTCCGGCGGTGAAGAAGTCACCTCCTTCTGACCATCCGTTGTCATTATAATAAATTTAAATAATTCCTTCCTTCCTTAAACTTTCTTCTTTCTTTTTTTAATTAAATTCGATTAAAACATAAACACCTGAAAACACGAGATTAAGGAGAAATGACACCACACTCTCTCTTGTTTTTGGGGGGAACCCAAAAAAAAATTAAGGAGCTAACAAACTCCTACTAAACAAAACCTCCCCACAAAAACAAAAGGAAAATAAAACGGAAAAAAATAATTAAATGATACTATTATTATTTTTATTATTTGGGAATGTGTAAAAAATAAACGGATCATCATAAAAACAAAAACAAGAAAAAAAGGGAAAAAAAAGAAACACCATGAAAGGTAAAAAACGCGTAAAATTGAATGACTAAGAGAAAACTTAGGGTAGATAGTTCACGTAAAAAATGGAGTTTTACCCAAATTTAGTAAAGTTATTATATGGTAATAATTAAATCGAAAATTAGTGAAGTAATCCGAAAATTGTTGCACTCTTCTCTGAATTTTTCTCATGTTGGATTAAATTAAATCTGCATGTAAACATCCTATGTTTCAGTGAAACATAGGAGATATACAATCAAATGGAACGGAGGAAAATATAGCGAATTTGATATAGAGAAATGGAGAATAATGATTTTGTGTCATGATGTTTAAGAGACTGTAAGTAGTAGCCGTATTAGTAGTAGTAGCAGCAGTGACTCTAGTGAGGGAGACTGGAGACTAAAATGCAGGCTGCATGAAATTTCCAAGAAATTCCCGCCATGACGTTCCTTTCATCATGCATGAATGCGGGGAGTAATACTATCGACCTTCTCTTTTCTATCTACTTTTCTCTGATTTAGAGTAGAAAATATTACCTCCTATTCCATTCACATCACAGTTTGAAAATGAGTTAATTATTTACCAGCAGTAAAGAATTGAAAAAAAAAAAAAAAAAAAA
>JAGPOY010000544.1:2618-22614 GCA_018983105.1 Silene uniflora | reverse complement strand
ACGCGCGCGAAAAAAGCACAAAAGCACGCACATATAAACGAAGGATGAATGTTAATTACCAATCCATTGGTAACGTCTTCAATGAGTCATTCAAAAATAAGTTGCTTAATGCATGACAGGCATTCCACTGGACCTGCATAAAGGTTTTAGGATCACATCTATGAAAAGACTGAGAGACTAACAACAAAAGAGTAGTAAATGGAGATCACACGAGATGAAAAGTGAAAACATAGCATTACCTTCACATTTCCAGTGGTAATGCATGAAAGAAAAGCTTGAACAATTCTTTCTAACAAATGCATACAGCCCAAGCTTGAACAATTCTCTCTAACAGATGTATATTCTTTGCTAGTTCCTGAACATCTGACTACACGGTTCTCGGGCTCAAGGAACCTATTAAAAGGGACTACTCTTGAAAGGTTTCCTAGAGCTCTGACAGCATTTGACTTGATCTGAAATAAGCAATGATCATCATATTTAGTAATTAAAATGAGGGTAAGGATAATGTCTCAAGGTACCTAACATTCAGCAAAATTTATCTGAACAACGACGGACTAACAGAAAGCTTAAAAGATGTTAAATGACACCACTAGCACCCGAGAACACGAAAGAGTCAAATCCGGAGAAGCTGCATATTCATTGGGAGTAATCAGGTACTGGTAGCAGCTCAGTATTGTCTTTCACCTGATATTTGAGCAAAAATTTAAAACTTTCACAGTTCATAATGTATCCTACCACACTAAATGCATGAAATTAGAACCCGGAAATTTCCTCATCATAGAAATTCCATATTTGTCTACCAAAGATTTATACTGCCAGTTAAAAGTTAAGCTGACTAAGTTCACATGTACCGAGAGCCCTGTCAGTCAGGCCATGGAAATAGTATCAAAGGTTTCAGTCCCATACAGATTCCAATATGCCTACGCTAAATCTCTCAAAAAACTACGCAAAATGCCACAAATCCTAAACCCCAACCACCCAGTGCAAAAATTACGCAAAAAAGTTAGTAGTCAGATACCAATCCTAATTCTAGTGTAGTTCTACATCTCAAGAAATCAGGCTAAAACAAAAAAAAAAGTCCACTATCAAGTAGATTCTTAAGTTGCTTATGAGCCCAAGTCTTGGATTACAGTCAGAGGCTTAGGTTAGAGCATTTCATCTCTACCAGGCTACATTCCTTTCAGCGAATATAATCAAAGACTACAAATCACGTGAAAAGACTTTGCAAACTATGATATGCAGAAGAAAAGATATGTACATTATCACTCTGGAAGAATTAAGGAGGCTCGACCTTACTTTGAGAAGCGCAGAGGCACTGAGGCCATGGGGTCTCAAGGCGAAAGGCGCGAGCGAAGGTGTGCGCCATATGGACATGAGGCGCATTGATTATCAAACGAATATTAATAGTGTAGAACATTATTTTATGCAACAACAGCCCTTTATTTTTATTTTTTTAAAGAGGGCCAGCATGAATTTATTAGTGGAAATTAAACATTAGCGGGAGAAGAGAAGGTTAAAATAAAATAATATGGAGGAAAAAAATACAGGATTTAATAGGAAATGCGCCTTGGGTACGCCTCATGTGCCTTAGGTACGCTTTTGGAACCCCTGTGCCTCAGACACCTTGAGGCGATTTAGCTGGCATTAGTGCGTCTCGCTCCTAGGCACGCCTTTTAAAATTAAGGACTCGCCTAGTTTATTTAACAGGCAAAGTTTTAAGGCAATTCATGTAACCTCTACCATGAAAAAAGAGAATCAATACCTCACAATTTCAAGCATTGAGACAACAGAAACAGATTTTCTATAACCTTCACGAAATTGACGCAGTTGATTTACCTTGTCTCCATCTCTTGCTAGCTGCAAAGAACATTCTAATAAAGACATAAGAATCTTGAAGTTTGCTTCCAGATCTGCAAAGACAAGATAAAATATCAATATAATAGGCCACCATAGTAGCTTCTAGAAACTTAGAAAGATAATTGAAAAATATTTCAGTATCTCGCACAACATCTATTGCGCGAAACAAAAAACAAAGGAAGGTAAACCAACCAAGAGAAGAATTTGATACACAATGACGAAAAGCGTCGCATATGTTTGCCATGGCCCAAGATGCAGTCACTCGAACCTGAAAACGGACAAAGAAAACTTAATACATAATTCCGAAAAATTTAATGCTTTGGGCGACAACAGGCAAGTCAGCTAAAGATGTACCATGACAGGCTGATCACGAGTGTTGACCTCCACAGCATTGATGAACTTGTGAAGACTTTCTGCACTATATAATTGATTACTCCCGTAACTCATTTGAATACTTCACAGCACATAAGCAAATAGAAACTATGAAAGATATATGGGATCTTAAAGTCACCTCTTCAAAATCTCTGGGAAACAAGCAATGACACCAATGGCCCGACAAGCAGCTGACCTAACTGAAGGAACTAAATCTTTTGCACCGTCTGTCTGCAAAAATATGAAGCAGTAAATAAGTTGACACCGCACAGACAATAGTAATATTAAATGGAAAAAAAAAACATCCACTTACACAGGAACAAAGGATGAAACGCTGTTGCTCTTTGTCAAGGGAAAAGAAGACAGAGCAGGTGATGCCGGCAAAACAAGTAATTGATGCAGCCCTTACCTTCCAGGAAAAAAAAAATGTACGCAATAAAATTCAGTCACATGTAATGAGCAGGTTATTTAGCATCAATACTTTGCTATTGATAACATCTAAAAGGAAATTGAGTCAGGCAAAAGGCACAAATGCAGAAAATCCGTAAAAATAGAAATGTAAACCACAAGATACTGTAGCGCTTCTCATAACACCACTATCCAGAGAAAAGCATTGTAGACATCAAAAATTTGAATCCGTAATACGAATCGGTAGGCATAAGTAGTAAGAAGCTATTTGATCAACTTCGCATTTCAAAATGACTTTATAGCAGCTGAAGAATTGTTTTGCTTAGATATCACAACTGAAAGTCCAAACTGCCTCAAGATCTCCAAACATCAATCACTGGCTCAACAAAGCCATCTCTCAAACAGCACTATATGAACCACCTAAACATAAACAGCTGGAACAGTGAAACATGAATGATTGCCTAAATCTTCAGAATAAAAATCTCAAACATCCAAGTCAGAGTTATACTGAAGTTTACATCTAAGAATAGATATATCAACTTGACCTCTGGAATTTCATTAAACAGAAAAATAATACACCATGGCCCATTGCAGATTTGTGTCCTCGAAACGTATGCCATCTCTCGACTTTACTCAATATCAAGATCCAAATAATTCCCAAATGACCATGACAAACGAACTTCAGAAACTAAATAATTCCTAAATTTCCTAATTAGCCAAGAAGAACTCTCAATACTAGAAAATATAAAGCGCAATAGATGGCTCATCGGACTACACAATAACTACTTCCTTTTTTTGAGGCAGAAAACTAGTGGTATATGAGATAATTAGCCCTTGCTCTCAGCCACAATAACCCTCAACCCTGAGATCCTCATCTGCTCCATGTTACTTACAGCAGACACCATAGAAGAGGATGTCCTATCCCAAACCTTCCAGTTACCAGAACAGCTATTAAAATACAAGGTAGAAGAGGGTAATTCTTTTTTGTATATCTTTGTACACATGATTTTATGTATCAGACGCCGAAAAGAACTTCAATAAACCATAATAGTTTCCCCTCAAGTTTACAGTCTCACCGAACTCAGATGGTTTATTAGCATACCTCAACGACAGATACAAGTCATAACAACCCATAAGACAATGAAAATAGGTAGAACAACAACCAGACCATTCCAGATGCATGGTGTATAGATATGGCTATATGTTCGTCTAGTGCTTCCGACCACTCTCTGGTTCCTGACATACTGTCTTTAGAGGTCCCAACACCCCCGGATCCATATGATGGAGCGGAAGATATTTTCTTGTCACGCACACAATCTGATGCAAAGGGGCTTTCCATCAATCCATCACCAAACAGATCCTCGGTTCCTTTAAATCCAGATACAGCACGAAGGTATTCATCTAAAACCTGAAAGATACAACAGTAGATTTGACCACCATCCAAAACACACAAAACTTCTATAGCTACTACTTTATCAAATAACACATTCATGATACGGTTAACAAGTACTAGTGTCAAGAAAAAAACTCCAGAAATATGAGAAAATAACAATCCAGTTGATGAGTTGTCAGATAATAATCCTAATTTCTTACAGTGGAAATAAATGAAACCAGAACATAAGCAAGATGTCATTATATCAGGAATCTCAAAACGACTAACTTCATACCTTGACTGCACCTGACAAAAGTTTATCTACACTTGATCCAACATCATGTCCCACAGCTCCTTTCAAGGATGGAAATCCGAATGTGTCTGGCCTCAAGAATTTATATACGAGAGTAGAAATTTGCTTCCAACATAAACCCATTACGGTAGGATAGTTGTGGCACAGAGCTTTGAGGGCCTATAACAAACAAGGAATATATTCATGGATCATCATGCTATACAATTACACAAACCAGCGGCAGTAAACTACCTGAACAATCGAATCAAGAGCAAAGTAGACAACAACAATATCACGGTGCTTCAATGGCTCCCGCAAACTGCAAGGTAGGGGGGTCGGATATACGCAGCCTTACCTCTATGCTAGCAAGTAGCAACACAAAGAGGTTGTTTCCGAATGACTTACATTAAAAATTGTGTCAAGATCAAAGTAGAAGGCTCATAAAACATCAAATAGGTCAATGAGAAATAGAACATAATTCAGAGGCGTATAAAGTCTCTCTTTTGTCCACATGTTTAGGTTCTCCATCAAAGGCCACAAACTGATATACTTTTTACCTAACAAATTTTTAGTTTTATTCAGTACAAAATAGAGTTGCTGCATTAGGCACTGTGACTTTTTGTCGTACCATGTCCCACAACTTCTGTTGCTAAGCTTTGAAGTCTTTTCTACATTCATCTGCTATAATAGCACTCAAACTTCACTATTGTAACTTATCAGTAGGATTGATTCTTTCCAAATGTCTTGTCATAGTTCCGAAAATGAACGGTGGGAGCGGAGGCTAACTTTCTAAATGCAGTATGCAATCGAGAAGGTTTGAGGAAACCCGTCTACAGGTAGCTATAAAAACATAAAAAGTTCCATGCAGGATATATTAATGCCAAAATAATAAACACTAGTGTTGTATACTTGTATGCCTAAGTAGTCAGCTCCAACTTTGGAACTTCATCTACAGTGAGCTTCAAGTAGAGATGTCCTTCAACCTAAAAGGCTAAAACCCTATGTATAGTAATTTTGTAAAAGAGATCAGGAAGTTAATCAAGCAGCTAGCTATCTTCTTTTTATATAATTACGGAAAATACACAAAGCAATAAAACCAAAATGGTCAAAACATATCAGCCTGCAAAAGTGCAAAGTAAGGCCTGATATTATCCTAAGGAAGAGTGACTCAACAAAAAAGCTTTACTTCCACAACCTAGACACTTGGCACGATGCCGACTTTCCTGAGAACCAAGGAACAAGTAGCAGCAGCTGTGCTTTCATTGCTATGGGCTTGGCGTTGTTCACACTTCACAGTAGTAAATCACAGCCACTAATTCTAATTTGCTAGTGACAGGCTCACAGCCTTCCTGTGGCATCTTTGATAAAACTCAGGTTCTCTGCCTTCCATCATCCAAAGGACAACATCCAGCAAGTAAACCAAAATCACACTAGAGATACCATGCTCCCACTCACACCCATGGTTTAAAATCTCGCCCACGACATACTGTATCGCCCGAGATGTATCGGTATCGGAGGCCGCCGATACGAGATATTCCGAGATGTATCAGGTAAATTAAAGAATGGAAATAGTGGCCGAGATGACCGATTTATAACGTGTATCAGTCAACTCGGTCCGATACGGCTCGCGATGAACCTTGAGTTATAACTTGTACCGGCCAAACTTTGTAATTAAAATCTCTTAAAAAAATTGTATAACATTGGTCAATTAATTATTATAAATAGAATTAATCTTAACTTAGATGAAATAGCCAATAGAAGATAAAATATTTACAAAAGCTTGTAAAATAAATATCACCGCGATAACAGCAACTCGGAGAACGACGGCCGAGACGGCCAAGTCAAGGACAATTCCACGACACTGTTACCACGACCGCGACCACGACTGGTACCACGATTTTAAACCATGCTCACACCCAACGATGCGCAACAAAAAAAAATAAACCACTAAGTATGTGTCAGTAAAAAACTATATGCCTTCGAGATATATAGGGTGAGACTAATCTGGATCTGAAAGACGACAAAAAGTCCCAAGAGAACAATATACTATCGCAGTGCAAAGAAGTGTTCTGCTTGGCAGTTTTACTAAACTCCCTGATTCCACAACATTGATTCAAGAAGCAGTTAAACTGATGTCACAGCAAGCACAAGATCCATTCACCAATAAACATTCCAGGTTTCAATTATTACCTGGAGAGCTTCCAAAGAAATTGTTGGATTTGTTACTTTATCAGCGTACTGAAACAAAGTAGTCAGGACACCTGATCCTCCTTTCCCCCCACATAAACCTGGAATCAGGCCAAGTAAAATCAGAGCCGACATAAGTCAAAGTGTCAAACGAATGCTTTCGAACAGAGCAATTAGTATAAACAAGATTGCTATATTCATCATCACTTAGACACCTTGATCAGTAAAGGAGAAAACAGCTACAGCCCTATGGGCAAGCAGCTGGTAAGCAAAGAATTCTAACCTGTAGATATTTCAGCTTGTAAAATTTCACTAACATGCAAAGAGGAAGGTGTCGTGGATATAGATGCAGTTAAGCAATTGATAGCAACAACCTACAATGAGAAAAGATCTTCTACATTTACTAATGCAAATAAGGGAGAAATATTGTATTCACGGTTGTAGGACTTATAGCAATTACAATCTAACCAGAAAACTGGTCTGATCATATTTATGAGAAAATCCTTCTTCAATCTTCAATCTAAGAGACGAAAGGACTCTGGGCAACAGCTCTCCTGGCATTCGTGAGTACCTATGCAACATTTCAATTAAAAAAGAGAGAGACTTAAATTCTAAAAGAGAATGTCTATAAAAGCTACATCTAGGAAGAGACTGAAGGCATCCATCATGCAGGCTGCATCCATATTATCTCTGTTTGAGTCTATGATTGAAATCAAACCAAACAGAAACCATCAATATCTAAATGAAATTTGGTTAGTTACTTCACTGAAACCTAACATACCTAGCACGGCTAGCACTACTCTAAAGAAATGCATCACCTTTTACTCTTTTAGAAAGCCATAAAAAAGAACATAGAAGTATCCTAATAATGTTTTCTCGCATCCTTTTTCGTAGTAGGTGTTCAAGCAAGTTGCTACCCATTAAACAAATGCTGTCCACCAAAGGGAGAATACCAACAATCACAGAATACAATCTGACAACATCCCAACAGCTTTGCTGGTTGATTTCAAGTTTATCCTAAACCAGTAATCCTACTAACCCTACGCAGATTTTTCATGTACAGCAGAAAATTTAAAAAAAAAAAAATTTAAAGATATGTATTCCTTAATCCTTACTCGATAAAGCACTGAAATTATTAAACCTACCACTTGGTAAATTAAGTCAAATCACAGACAGGAGAAATAAAATGAATCATAAATTTGAAGCTCTAAACTGCAACTACATTAGCCATGGTGCAAATACACAAGTTGGTATTCTTTGATAAGTCTCTCAGTAAAAAACTCCCTGATTGGTAGATCATGGGCAGTGCCTAAAGTCACCCAACTAATTTGAATTAATTGCTCTTTTTCACAGCTTGTACAACTATCTTTACCCCCTCAAAAAAAACGAGGAGAATTAAAAGCCAAGAAATTTTCAAACATCAGTAATCAGAATATCAGATCATGTCGTCAAGAAAATGAATTAGCTATAAAACATGAAAACTAAATCATTTTTATAAATTAAAAGAAAAGGGTAGTCTGTGATAAAGCAAAGATAGCAGCATCATGAAAAACCGGTTCATTTATACAGATTTGCAAGCTTTAAATTTCCACGTTCTATCTCCACTTTTACTTATCTTATTAGATGAGCCAAGTTTTAGAAATTAAAAAGAAAAAAATTAACAAAAGTGGTTGTAAATTCGAAAAGAGAGAAAATATAAAAGAACAACAAAAAGTTGTGAATTAGAAAACAAATGGCATAATTACATAAAAAAAAAAAGGATGAAAAGTAATTACGGTGTGGATGATATCAAAAGCATGAGAATCTTGAACGAAGATGTCAACAGTCCAGAATGCTTCTCGTGCTCAATCAAGTACAGAATACCTGCATCATATCAGAGATATTTAACCCCTCAACAAAAGGAGGATTCGTAATTCGTTTAGAAACCACAAACTTGAGTGACCATGGTACATAGCCAAATTTCTCATGTACCTGCATGAAGTTGCATGAGTATCTGACCCAGAGAACTTGAAAGTGGCATAAAAGATCCACATTTACTTGATTCCCTGTATTCCGCAAACTGCAGAGAAGCAGGGGACGGCCCCTCCAACATTGCCACAATAGTTGAAGCAGATGCCAGACGTACCTTTTGACCAAACAATAGAGCATGCATTTAGCATTAAAAAAAAGTGACAACTGTAGAAAAAAGTAGTGATGTAATGAATCCAATCACGCGAGGACCTAATTGATTTCTGTACTAGTAGTACTTGTATATTATAGACAAAAATGAATGATGCGAAGGTCGTATCAATTGATCACGACTTTAGGATGTACCTTCAAGAATGGATCATATAGCAAGCAAGTCATCAAAGTTGCCTCATACTTCCTGCAGACAAAAAAGAATACCATAAAATGTGACAGCAACAACAAACCTTTGGACCCAAGAGAATTTACTTCGGCTGTTAAACGACAATAAATTGAAGCAGGGGACTTGAGAGGCGGGTTAAACAACATATACATTAAAACAGCATAATCGGTGTGTATCGTGCTCAAGTTGGCCCTACCAGTAATATCGTCATCCTTGTTCGCCCATAGTCATTTCCTCTTAGGTCTTCTTCCACCCCTTGAGATTTTCAAATGTATTAATCCATCAAATGTACAAATTGGGACACCATTCAGCCTTCTCTTAACATGACCAAACCTATGCAACTCCGTCCTTCCAACTTACCTCATTTTATATGTAATCCAACAGTATAGCCACAAACAACATATGCACTTCCACCCCATTCATCTTTTGTATGTGACACCCAAGACAAATCATAAGGTCTGCCCAAGAAACAGGTGGCAAAGGGAAAAAAATGCAAAAGCGTGATCTAAATAGTAAATAGCACAAATTTCAATTGGGTAATGTAGACTTTACCAAAAAAACTAAGAGACAATGGATCATCTAAGAAAACCAATGAAAAAGATAGCACACCAGTCAAGATTTACATTTTTTTGTTTTGAAAGTAGCTTTACATAATTAATAAAAACCTTTTGAAGTGGGAAGAAGACCATAGAACAGTCCCTCGATGAGGTAGACTACTCAAACTTGTAACCCCTAAGGCTAACAAATCTATACTGAAAGGATTTTCTCTGGTTATAAACCCTTAAACTCGCATGCCTATATCCCTCAAAAAAAGCAAATAAAAAATTAATGTGTAGCTAACAGAACTTGCTAACCCTCACAAAAGCCCATTTAATCTTCTGATCATACAGAAAATATTTTTCAGTGTCACAGCTAACTTGAGGAGTACAAATAACTGACTCCTTGTAACCAATTATTTAAGCTTAAGACATCCAACAACAACAACAAAGCCTTAGTCCCAACATAGGTTGGGGTCGGCTAACATGAATCATCATCCGAATCCGTACAGGTTTGAATTCGCCAATACGGTCAAAGGTAAATAAACTAAAGGAAAAGAAAATAGATAAATGGTAAACAAAACAAGTGTGTTTGTAAAAACTAAAATAAAAATAAGAAAAGCGTGAAAACCAAGTTCAAAACGGATTTGTAAAACAAAAATAGAGTATAAGTAGTCTTTTTTTTAAAAAAATAAATAAATATTTAAGCAAAAATGAGGACAGATAAGTAAATATCTAAAATTCAAACTAAATCTTCAACATGAATTCGTTCTCTCCACATTTTCCTCTCGCTCGCCATACTCTCAGTGATTCCAAAAACCCTCACATCATTTTCACCCTTATCCATGTTTGTTTCGGTCTTACCCTTCCCCTAACTACATTATCCACTCCCCAACTCTCAATTATCCTTACCGGTGCTCTCCATCATACATGACCAAACCACCTTAAACGGTTTTCCCTCACTTTATCTTCAACCGACGCAACACCTACTTTCTCCCAGACCAATTCGTTCCTCAACCTATCCTTTCTTCTGTGGCCACACATCCAGCGAAGCATACGCATCTCAGCAACCCTCAGCTTTTGTACATGTCCGTGTTTTACTGCCCAACACTCAGTACCATAAAGGAGAGCAGGCCTAATTGCCGTGCGATAAAATAAAAAGACAAAAAAAGGATTCCAGCCAAAAAAAGAAGAAACACAGAAAGGGAAGCAGTTACGGAGAAAGACAGACCAAAATATATGATGGACAAATGGAACCGGGATGCTCACCTAGGTTGAAGTGCATCATTAGTTGGCAGAAGCATTGTCCACTGAGCAATAAAAGCTTTTGGATCAGCTTCACAGAGATCCTGAAAACCCCATTCATAACCAAAAGAGATCAACATCTTTTATCAATCTATTAGACATAATGGGGTCTACATGAAGTGCAAAAACGTGCATGATATAAAGAATTTACTGAAGACGTCATTTTCATGCACCACCCAGTGTGCTTCACCTTAACAGGTCATATAAAGCATCAAGCAAAACTTGAGCATGTGTCAATTGATATATTTTGCATTACCAGACCGCTAGAAAAGACATGTAAAAATCCAATTTTTTGGACATCCCATGGATAAATCATCACAAAATTCATTATTCTCTTCAGAAATAGAGTGAGGGGAGCCTTTGAAAAAAAAAAAAGCGAAATGGAAAAGAAAAATTCCACGTGCTATGGCAAAAGTCGTAGTCCGGTCCACAAAACTGGGGAACTATATGATGGTGACAGCTGCAGCTGCATGGTTCTCTTCATCTCTTCGCCCGAGACATGCGACTACAGGGTCGGCTGTAGACCCTGTAGCGAATTGGTCAGGAGGAAAGGAAGCCAGTGATGAATGCACACTTTGAATATCACCATTAAAATGAGACTCGAAGGCGGGGAGCCGCCTGCGGACGCGGACGCAAAGGCGAGGGCAAGGGAAGAGAAAAGTGGCCTCCCTCGGGAAACGTGGCCGTGACATATCACGATATCTCCACATTCAGGCGTAAATGGCCAAGCCTGGAGCAGTACGCCTATCAATATCTTTACACAAAACCAAAGTACGTCCTTTGATAAGAGACTAGAAAGAAGCACTCGAAGCACTGTTCCTTCAAATTTTTGATGTGACAATTCTACACTCCAAAGTTTAAGCAAAACCGTTTCCTTCTTTCTTACTTTGAGATGGTGTAGGTTAGACAACTAACACATCTTCGACCATGAGAGACATTAGAATGTATGAAGCATGGAATCAAGAATGATAAAATAAAATTTTTAAGAGACAGTTTATTTATCATTGCTTTACGACTATGAAAGCTCAGATCACATAGTACCTCTTTCAGAATTCTGAAACATAATATGCTTGCACCAGCCAAAAAAGACTGACCATGCTGATGACTGAAGTCATTGAACAATTGAAACTGAAGTATTCTACATAGCTAGAAAACGTTTGCACTGAACTGTATGTCGATATCAAGTATATCAACAGTAATTTCAGATAAAACCACCTACTAGACTCTAGACCTCTAAAAGGAAATCAAGAGATAGTATTTTCATCCTATCACAGAGATCAGTTTTAGTATCCTTTCACATTCTCTTAACCGACATGGCGACATCTCCTTCACAAAAAATCATAATTATGAATAACAAAATCCATATACCGTGGAAAATGTGCAGTTAATGAAAGTTACACAAGAGGTTGTTAAGAAGAAAATGTCACACCACTCTACTCCACTTCACAAACAAAAACTCCGTGATCACGACATGCAAAAGCATAGTGGGAAAATGATACTCAGTCAAAGTTAGGTGATAACAGTACCACAGTCAAAGAAAAAGTGGATTTTCTGGACTCTCACCTGTATACATGTTATGGCAGCAGCTCTAGTCTTGTAACTGTGCATATCGTCTTTTACAGTACCATCACTATCACTGTAATCAGACTCTGATGAGGAGAATTCAACAGGAGAAGAGTCACGATCAGACGATGTCTGAGAGGTCTGAGTAAATGTCTGCTGCAGAGAAGAACTTTTCCTTGCACGCAAGTGTGGGGGCCTGTATGCACCACTAACCTTTTTAACGGATTGCCCGGAACTAAATTTAGGACTTGAAAGAGGTGGATCTCTCTCAATACGGCGGGAAATGACGCTTGAATTACTCAATCCATATCCCAAGAACACTTTTAATGCAGCTATAAAAGCAGCCAACTGCAAAAGTGTAAATAGATGTGCTATTAGTAAAAAATGACTGTTTGAAACATAAGCCAATATGTCACCTGCCAATGCAGAAATTGTTGACTTACATGATCAGAGACAGGACCTTTGCGGTTTATAAGAACTGTGTGAAGGCAACGCAGTAAGGAAGTGTAGAACCTGCATTACATATGCCATGCCAGAGAAGTTTAACATTTCAACCAACAAATGTAACAACTAAATATGTATCAAGAAAGAATTAGAGTCAAGCAAGCAGCTCTTATTTTCCATAGCTCTGCTAGGGAAAGCAAAAAAGGTTGCGTTCAGTAAAATGACAAGGTCAGGTAGACTTCTGGCAGTAGTAAACCGGGCAGAAATTTTAATATGAATATACTAATATCCTCAGATAACACATGATAGTAGTTTGCGTACGACAGTGAAATTTTCATTCTATGGCAAAAGATGCATGTTAGAAAACAGAGACTGCTGAATGCCAGGACTTCGCAACCTTGTTATATAACATTTAACAATTCTATCATTAGAACACAACCAGCAATTCTGTCCATAGAATTAGTCACCCGTCATTTACAACTATCGTACAAGGAATAGATAATCAAGGCTAGAACCAAATACCCTCAGCTAGCCTACACTAGAAAGGGAAACTCTACATCAATTCTAGGCTCCACCCACCCCTTGAACAGCATAGTCATGCTGCCACATAGTGCCAATGATGGTTGCATGGGGATTTTATGTACTATCAAAAAATTTTCCTTTAGATCCACTGACATGAGTACACGGCGGATGAACTCACTCAAATCCAGAATATGAGAACAAGCAGCGAGGAATATAACAATATTCAAAGTATTAGTTAAACACCTTTAAGGCACTTCCACATAAGCTAAAACAAAGTTACAGTCTAGACAAGTAATTATCTCTAGTCTACTCAATCCTATATATGTTTCCTTCAAGCCAGAAGACCAGTGGAAACGCAAACAAGCACAACAAAGCAAAATTAACACCACAAAGAGAACGAGGGGGGGATATATTCAAATATGGTGTACAACAAGAAGTCAAAAGATTATAAACGGCGCAAAAAGCTAGCAAAAGCAACTGAGGATGATACCTGGACAATGTACCATTCTCTGCAGGAGACATCTTTGTCGCAAGAGCATCCATCACTTTCCTAAGAACCTAATACAGAACAGGCAAACTAAGTGTGGACCTAAAAAAAGCTTCTTAACCTAACAAAAACACTGAGAAAAATGAGCAAACCTCGACAACTGACTGCCACATCTCGAACGAAAACGAAGATCCAACTCTCGAAAATGCTTCATCAACCATAGATAATGCAGTGGTTTGAACTTTCCACAAGCTATGCTGCTGGTCAAATCCATTTCTGGAGGCATTAGTGCTCCTCACATCTTCACGAGAAGGACCGTAGCCATTCAGCTCCGAGTGACAGCAAATGACAGTATGCAGAAGAAAATCCACCAACATATTGTTTTCTAATGTTGAAGACCTTCGGGGCTCCACACCAATCAGATGCCTGTCAAAACCAACTGTTACTATCTCCAAATAGTTTTTAATATACGAGAGGCTTACATTAATAGCTGATAAGTCTAGGAAAAAAATCTCAAGTTAATTAACTTTATCAAAATTGTCAGTTCATTAGAAAGAAAACACTTCTCTGAATTACCTGTGCCTAATTCCTTTTGAGGCCAAGTAAAAGCAAGATATTGCCAAGTTATGAAAACAAAAAATATGAAGTGTGGCTGCTTTACCAATATGCTATCGAGACATAACTGCAGATAAATGTGTGGTGTAATTTCATTACGTAGATAAGATATGTAGTTCCTGAATCCCAATTCATTAATAACTATATCCTGCCTCAACCAGAAATATGGTGTCCTTGCTGGCCACAGCCATCAACCAACTAAGTTTTGACCCAGTGCAACCAGCAGAACTTATATACTGAGCATGATTCTAAACAAGGGTTTAGGGAAGCTTTCAGACATATGATGGGATGCTCATAATAAGTAAAAAGTTAAAACAAAGACAGGTTACACTTCACAGTGAGCGTATCAGAGCAAACAAACCTTGTGCTTTCCAGACAATCTAGTATAGCTTTAGTGCCTACAGAATTCTCTGATAGTTGTCTTTTACCAGCATCTTCAATAAAAAACTTTGTCACCTTGCTGAAGGACCCAAGCATCTCAGACCAAGCAGTTGAACTCAGTTCAAGTGACACTCGAAGTGTAATGTTGTGGACCTGAGACATGTACAGCAAAGAAAGGCAGTCAGGTTTAAATAAATCCAGGGACCCAACCCAATGAACAATGGATTCTCTCTGTATTACATCCATGGAGCAAAACCAATGAAAAATCTCAGCATAATATAAAATGCATGTAAATTAATATTCTCGCAATAGTCGGAGAAAATTTCTAATCTTCCTTTCCACAATTTGTTAGCACCAACCAATTTCATTAATAGATCATTCTTTCAATCCCTTAACCCTAAGTCCCTCAACTCCATCATGATTAAGGAGAGGATGGCCGTAATAAAAATTGCGCTGAGGATGTGATCTAATGATCGCTACTTTGCAATAAAAAGAGGCTCAGCGAGATTAGTGAGCCATGTTGCTTTATTTCATCATTTTCTCCATCTGAATTAATAAAACCCTCAACTCCATCATGATTAAAAACTGAAACAATGATTCATCTTTGAAGAAAATCAATAGAAAATACCAGATGACAAATTAGAGATAAAGCACGCTCCATATTTTCATCGCCGCAACTGGAAGCAGCCAGCTTCAAAAGATACATCATATCAGATGTTACCTGAAATGAAAAGGCCGATCACCCAATTAAGTGAATTAACATAGCAACACAAACACGATTAAAGCATAACATATATGGCGAAAAAGCACAATCGAGAGATAACCTCATGAGATGGAAGAGACGCAGCTGCCGCAACAAAAGAGTGAAATTGAGCAAAGACGAGCTCATCAAGCAATGGAAGGACACTCGCCAAAGTGCCGGTAGGATGACTCGATGTTTCATCCCTTAAAGTCAAGAATGCAGTCCTCCATGACCTCACTAACAGAGCCGTATCGGTCATAGCAGAAAATGGCTCCCCAGCCATTCCACCATTTACATTCATCCAACAGCAAATTTAAGAGCAATTTATCATCTAATTCCGGTCCCGAAAACTGTCAAATGAAACAGAATCGATCAAATTCCCGTTTTGAACCGTAATTATAATCAACAAACATCAGATATGTGATCAGCATTATAACAACCACAATCATTCAATCTTTAATTTGCTCAGTTAATTTAACAAACATATAAATGATCGATTAAAGACGTACATTTTGATATATACATCTAATTGCATATTATAATCAATCAGAATGATGGAATTCGGAAACAATTAAATTCAATGAAAATAAAAAGAGGAGAAATTACCGGACGAGTGAATGAGTTGCTTCCAGTTCAAATTAAGAATTAACTTACGGTTGAAAAAATTGACGATAATTTGAATAATTAAGAATTAATTGAAGTGAATTTGGAGGGAAAATTAGGAATTAGGGTTCTTAGTTGATACGGTCAAATTTAGGAGAGAAAAAATGAGAAAGAAAGATGCTGAAATGGGCGGGTCAAGTTGTGAAGAAACGGGTTTGTTACGGATTATCCAGATTAATATATGGCCCGATAATTGGATAGGGTGATTGGACAGATCAATGTTACAGTTGCCCTCAAGTCCAGCTAAAAGCCACAAGCTTGAGTATGTGACCTCAAAGAAGGGGAGACGTGATTATGTGAATGTTAAAACTCCTACTAATTTAAGACCATAATATCTGTCTTAAATTTAAAATGAATCTAAGACGGATTATGTATTATAGATAAGACAAAAGAATATGTATAGGCAATAACAAAATGTTTGTTCTTTGTATGTAAGGGGCGTTTGTTTCGTACATGGGTATGGGCTGTGTGCCTGTGTATGTAAGGGGCGTTTGGTTCGTACATGGGTATGCGTTTATTTCTTCTTCTTCCAAGCTACGTCTAGCATTCCCTATAATGCACCACTTAAAATGTGCACGGATGTAATTAATTATGAACGAAATATTTTGACTTTTGTTTTCCAAGTTTATATTATACTCATACATTGCAAATGTATTGTATTTAAGTATGTGTAAGACGGTTTCATATTGTAAGACCAGTGAGTATTTGTAAGCAAATTTAGCGATAAATGAATGATATTTTATAGAAAAGGACAATCTCACGATATGAAACCGTTTCTTTTAAAACTTGTGTAAGTATATTTTCATTCAAAAAGTCTTGCTGAAGACGGGTCGGATCTTGTAACGGGTAATTTGTGAGAGGAAATGAGTAGAGGGGATAAGGTGGACACCCCCCATGTGCTCCCCCACTCACATCTCATGGGTATTTTGTGAGAGGAAATGGTATCCGTCTTCATTTGTGATGGATGTGGTGTGTTTTCAATGAAATTTTGTGATTTTCATTTGGCCTAAACTTTATAACTCAAGCTACATTAAAATTTGAGCTGTTTTAATCGTAAGACGAT
The DNA here is from genome assembly GCA_018983105.1 of Silene uniflora. Taxonomy (NCBI): domain Eukaryota; kingdom Viridiplantae; phylum Streptophyta; class Magnoliopsida; order Caryophyllales; family Caryophyllaceae; genus Silene; species Silene uniflora. The sequence goes on along the minus strand of JAGPOY010000544.1, from coordinate 5,458 downwards.
AATACCGTCTTAAGAATGACGTACGGTCTACTTATAAAAATTCTTGACATTTGAAGATCTCCGACTAGTAGCGTGAAAAACTAGAAGACAGAAGAAAAGTACATAGCCACCACCACAACTCCAGAGTCTCGCTCAATCTGGCACACACTTTCTGGACTGACACACCCACAAAAATATAAATTATGCATGTGAATATTACTGTAAAAATGATGGAAGAATGTCGACATGAAAATGGAGTCATGCACAAAACATTCATCTCAGCAACTCACACATTTCTCAACTATGTCGACATTTTCCTATCTCATGTATCTTTCACATTTAATTTCTCTTTGATAAGTCTCACCCCTTATAATAATTCAACATCCCTTCCAATTTTCAATCTTTATATATCTGCCATCTTACTTATACTCATTATCATTACAATTTTCCAAATTCCATCATTTAATCATCATTTCAGATACACGAGTATAATATAAACCCCTTCTGATGTCATCCTTTTTTGAGGTTAGTGATCCTCGCCTGATGGCGCTATCTCATTTTCCTATATCGCTTGTAATTTTAGTATAAAGTTTTGGTCTTTGTCAATGTTATGGGATTATTTTTCTGGGTTTAATTAGTTTGTTACAAATCTTTAATGGGGTTTTGTTTTGCAGGATATTTTGTACCCTTTGATCTATCTTAGACCCTTCAGAGAGAAGTTCAACATGGTGTCAGGTATTTAATTCCTACTGTCCTTTTTTTTTTGGGATTGTTTTCTTGAATAGAATGTTCATGTTTTGTGTGCAAAGTATACGTTTTGGGAAAATCAATAGAGTAATATTGAAATAGAAATATGATACTCCCTCCGTCTCATTCATTTGTTTACTTTTTTATTCTTTGTGAGGGACATTTTAGTCGAGGGTAAACAAATGAATTAGACGGAGGAAGTATATTGTTTTGTTTATTTGTTCAATGAAAGTCTGGTAATGAGTTGATTTTATCTTCTGATTGAGAATTCGATTAATTGTTGTTCATGGCCGATTGGATTATCGTCAAATGAGGTGCTTAACATATAAAAGATCGTCCTACGAGGCTACGACTGTAACCGTGTTAAACATGCTTATTCCATTTCTAGTACACTACTCCTATTAAATTTCTGTACCTTTTGAGTTTGATTAGTTTTGTCTCCATTTCTCCGCCAATTAGCTTCGAAAAGTTGTGTATTAACAACAGACAAGTGAAAATCCAAATTAATTCAATTCTATTTACAACCAATTCATGCAAATTAGGTACCCTTTTGCTCCAATTTCAAGAATCCATGTCTAATTCAACGTGTAAGCAGGCAGAGTCTGATTTATGTCGAGATGACTCGGCTGCATTGACTCTGAAACTCGTTGCAATCAGCTCAATTCTTGTTGCTGGGTCAATGGGAATTGCTATCCCGTTGTTTGGCCGCAAGAGAAGCTTCCTTGCCACGAATGGGAATGTTTTTATAGCTGCAAAAGCATTTGCAGCTGGAGTTGTACTAGCCACTGGTTTTGTGCATATGCTACCAGATGGTTCAGAGAATTTAACCAACCCTTGTTTGCCGGAAAACCCTTGGTCGAAGTTCCCATTTTCTGGGTTTTTTGCAATGATGGCCGCATTGTTGACCTTTTTGTTGGATTTTTTGGGCACACAATTGTATGAGAGGAAGGCTGAGAAAATGAAAAGGAAAAAAGGTGGGCTAAGTGATGAGCTTGGGCGTGATGGGTCACTAGATTCAATGTCAGCTGCTGGGATTTTACCAGCGGATCGAATGGCAGGCGGTCATCATGGTATGCATAGTGGTGGATGTGGTGGTCGGGAGGAGAGTATTGTGGGGATGTATGCTCACGGTCATGGTCATGATGCACACGATGGACATGTAGTTGATCTGTCTGATGATGGGCATGGGCATGGGCATGGGCATGGTCACTCTCATGATTATAGCTTTGGCGAAGATAGCAATGCGCGACATGTTGTTATCTCACAGGTAATACACTTTCTGGTTATTATCTTTTTGATGCATTCAGCATACCCAACACATGCGTTCAGCAAACTCGATTTGAGATTGATATTTGTTATTCTATTTATATTTTACTGCATATGCTACTGACGAACATGAAGATCTATGTGCATCCTGTTCTAGAAAATGAAACCAAGCTATTGAAATAGAGAGATTTTGACCTTGTAGTTCTTTAGTATGTTACGTGCTTGATATTGCACCTAGTTGCTCCGAGTTAGTTGCAAGTGTCAGTGTGACACAATGTCGAGTTAAACACAGCTATTTTAGTATTTTGTGAAAGTGTTCCATTTTTGTGGGCTAAAGGTATTGTGTGCAATAGGAAGGTTGGATTGTTGAACACGAGAAATGTATCCAAAGGGAAGTGTCCAAGTAACATAGTAAGAGACTATTATTATTTTGTTTACGAGTATTATTGAAGGCGTGTATTCTTAGCACTCTTTACATCATGGAAACAAGTATTATGGAAGCCATGTGATTAGTTAATATTTAAATCTTAGTGAATATTTAGAATTACGTCATGGATGGTATTCTTTGATTAGTGATTGTCTCAGAATTCTTTGAACAAGTAAACTAAACTATTGACAGCTTGACAAGAATCTCATATTCTTATGAAGTAAAACATTATGCAGTAGAAAACATAAGAGGGCAGAAGCACAATATATCAAAGTATAAATATTCCTGGTCTTTTGATTCTCCATAAAGGGAATTAGTTAGAACTTTTTACCTTAATTTTTTTTTTGTAGTACATGCTGCACTAATCTAGAGCAGGGCATGGACTGCTGCGTATACTAAACGTTAGGGTATTTCCCCAATT
>JAGPOY010000543.1:3904-22622 GCA_018983105.1 Silene uniflora | reverse complement strand
CTGTTGCTAGGCCATTGCTTGGTGTCACAATTCTGGGTGATCTTGTGAGTGTATGCCATGTTTTGTCATCGACCTTGAATGAGTAGGATCAAAAAGTTTAGGGTTAATTGCTAACAATAATCCAACCTATGAGTCATCTTCTTATAATAATCCAAACATCATTTAATCTCATAATAAATCGTCCTATTGACACCCTCTTCCCAAACTAAACTTAGTTAACTGAGTACCTGGTTAACAGGTCAATGAGATCATTACTTTATCAAGGTAACTTTTATTTTCAAACTCATCAAACATTCATCACCAACTTCATCTTTACCAAAAACCTTCCTTCGTCTTCCTTCGTCTTCATTAGTTCATCCCCTCCCCTGAAACTCTGATAAAACCATGTTTGCCATTATCACTTCACACCCCTTGTTTTCCTTCAACAAACCTTGTTCGCCATTAACACACCTTTATTCGCCATTAACATACCTCCCTAGTTATCCTTCAACCTCGTTTTACTTCATCAACACCAAACCGGGCATATCCAAGGTTGAATTTACTTTCTGATCTCGATTTCTATCTTTGTCAACATCGTTATTTCAAGGCCTTCAACCCAGACAAACAAAACCCTACAAATCTACACTCTTCTTCGAATTTATACGGAGTACAATAATTTTGTTGTTTGTCAATTACTTTGAAATAGGGGCAACAAACAAACAAATTAGGATTTGATGATAAAGTAGAGAAGATACATATTTGGGTAAGTTTGTTAAGAGATTTATTTAATTGGGGGAAAAATATGAATAAATTAATGTATCTACCATGTATGTTCCCAAGCCGAGGAAATATTTGAAGAGCGGAAAGATTTGAGAACACAATCGCAAGAAATTGACATCATAAACACACTCTCCATTGTTTTTATTTTCCCAGATTTCATTCCTCCCATTTCCTACTTTATTTATTACTGGTTTTTTTTTTACAAAAAAAATACTTTAAAGTAAGCATACATCATCTTTAACTTGTGATAACAGGTTAAATTTTAGACGAGTCTATTTTAGAAAGAGATTGTCAATAATATAGTTTATTGTGAGATTAAATGATGTTTGGATTATTATGAGAAGATGACTCATAGGTTGGATTATTCTTGTGAATTAACCCAAAAGCTTATGAATTATATCGCGAGGATTAGTGCGAGTTGCTTCTGCTTCGGGTTTGTACTGGTATTTCTAAACTTTACCTTGTCTTGTGCACTTGTTCTCCACGTGCCTTTGGGTCGGCCCGACTTTCTTTTGATGTGGCATTTCGTTCTAGCATGGAACATATTGTCATTGTGTGGGGGCTTGATTTTGGTGATTGGATGTGGTGGCTTGGCACATTTCCTTTTCATTGTAGTGGGCTCGGGGTTTATGTTGGTGGGGATATCTTACATTATGTCAATGTCTTCATATGTTCGGGGGCAACGATTTCACTTGGATTGCGTAGAAGATCAGAAACCGTGGCATCATTAAAAACGCGCAAAGCATCATCAAGAGTAGGGGCAGCAACAATGATACCATAAGGACGTAGGAGCATAGCCCGCAACTCAACAGATTGCAAACGGGATGCCGGAAAGACATAATGCAGGACATCCTCAGCAGCATAAACCCCGAGCCAACCAAAATGAAAAGGGATGGTGGCATGCCGACATAGCCAATCACCAAAATTGTGCCACAATACGTTCCAAGATAGAACGAAATGTCACATCAAAAGAAACTGGGCCGACCCAAAGACACGTGGAGAACAAGTGCGCAAGACAAAATAAAGTTTAGAAATACCAGTACAAACCCGAAGCAGAAGAAATTCGCACTAATCCTCGCGATAGAATTCAGAAGCTTTCTGATCCTACTCATTCTTTTTGCCACAAGGTCGCTGACGAAACATGGCATAAACTAACACGACCACCCAGAACTGTGACACCATGCAATGGCTTAGCAATAGGGGAGACACCAGGAAGCCGACTTCTGGGTCTTACCTAGGTCATAAAACCCCGGTCTTATCAACATTAAGATGAAAGCCAAATCGAGGACCAACTTCTATAAGCAGATCTAAGACCTTCCCCACTACCAAAGTGTCCCCAACAATAGTGTCATCATCTAAGTACCAAGTCTGGAGACCTAGGTCAAAAGAGTCTTTGATCTTGCATACCAAAGGATGCAACACTAAAGTAAAATGCAAATAAAATGCAAAAAGGATCACCCTGCTCAACCCCTCTACAAGACCATAAGCTATGATCCCCCTAATACATACAATCGGGCAAGACTAGAGTAACAAAACTCCACCCATTGGGATAGAACCGGGCAGTGACGGCGAACTTCATGTAACATGGTCACACGATCAACTATGTTGAAAGCATTCTGGAAGTCGCCCAGCAACATAGAAAGACCCACGTCACCACCACATCCTCAATGAACCAATTCAAGGCATGCAGAATAGCCTCTTCTCCACCGGATACTCTGACCCCAAACTGAATACCTGCAAAATAACCACATAAAGAAGGACCGACCAAACAAACACCAACCTTAGAGACTAGGTGCCTCCAAATAGTGCCAACAGCGATAGGACGTATACCACCCCTTGGTTCAACAAGCGGCGTGAGCAGAGCACAAGCAATGTACTCACCCATAGTCTGCGAACATCAGCCCGCAAGGAAAAGATTAACCACCCGAGTAATAGAGGCAATCAAATCATCCGAAATACCAACAACAACTTTGCCCAAGCAATAAACGAGATGTCAAGCACGGAACCCATCCCCTCCCACTTGACGTGCCACGAGGGAAACTCCGAATCATGTCCAAAACAACGGCCGTAGAGGCAACGACGAGGGGATGGTTATTAATCGACAAGGTGGAAGATCGGGCAATAGGGTGCTTATCCCGCAGAGCCGCAAGAGTGGCATCAGAGTAAGGAGTAAGGAGCAATGCATGATAAAGAAAGCACCCGAACAACGGCAGTTTAGTGACCATCACAAATCTTCCTCCGACATTGTCGGACGGTAAGTTCACTCAAGGTCCTCCTCCATGCTAAATGAAAGAACAAGCTCAGCTAAGGTCTCCGGCACAAGCTAGAAACTGCCACCAGGTACACCCCAAGCAAGAATAGTAGTTGTAATACTCTCCTCCTGACGCTTGACAACAGTCCTACACTCAAGACTACTCCTCGGGGAAAAGGTCGTAAGTATACAAAGAAGCAACACAAGCAAACGAATCTAGTAGGAGAGGTCACCAGGAGAGTCAGCCACATCATCTAATGGCCCTTTTAAAACCCGAGAAAACCAAGGCAAAACTTAGGAGGGATGAATTTCATAGTGCGTAACTTCATAGTAACAAACGATCAAGCAAAGATATAGTCAAACCAACAGGCACAACCCCAACATCAAACGAGATAACCGAGATAGAGCTTGAGGTTTGGGAATATTATAAATAATAAAGCTAACTAGGCCATCATCACAATTTGGAGGCGCCACAGAATCATCTCGACCATACCCACACTTAGAACGAAAGGTATGAGTTTTAAGGCACACCCCACATAACCAAACCCTTATGCGCTTTAAGGTTATCCTAGCATAAAAAAAACAGCTGAACTATCGGAAAGAGTTTGGCGAGTAAGTACCTTAGCATCTCCACTATAATGCCGACCAGAAAGGTTTTGGGGCAAGGAGGCTTTAGTAAGACCTCTTTCGCCTAAACAACCTCAGCATATTAATGAAGTACGAAAAACCAAAGCAGCCACAAAGAAAACGGAACGAAAAACGACGAAAAAGGTCTACCTATGTGAAATCAAGCCTGCTGCTCAAGACCAAAACCAACCAACTGCCCAAGACCAAAAAATAACTAACTAGCCCGGAAAAGCGCATCAACAACAATGGTGACAGTCTGCGCTAAGGGTGGTAAAACCGATGATAGGCTGCAGCAGTTAAACCGCATCACAAAGAAAGACCGTTGACAAAACACTTAATCAAGCACCACCCACGTGCCGAGGCATGGGCAGGATGGGCAACACCTGCAAATGGTCTGTCAAGACGAGAGAGGCACTAATATGATGCGGGCAAGGACTGACCGGAGCAATGACGAAACGAATCACATGCTGACCACAACTGAATGGAAGGGTCACAACAAGTGGCGGCAGCCGTAGCCATAGTAGCACGACACAAATAAAGAAACCAAAGTGAAACCCTAATGGCAGCAGCAAAACGAAACCCTAAATATAAAAGCAAAGTACCAGAACCACGAACGACAAGAAAGTGTTCACAGCAGGAGAGGAGATAAGGCGTCAGCAGCCAGTAGATACACTTCCGCGATCGAAAATAAAACCAAAACGAAACTAAGAAAAAAAGTGAAGAAGAGGAACCCCAAAGGCCAACCACTAGCGCGCACAACTGATGACGTGAGGTCTGGTGAGCGGCGTGAAGTAGTGGAGGCAAACGACCGGGATAAGGCTGAACACTCCCTCTCTTTTTCTCAGATCGCAAGCTTCTCCCTCTCTCTTGTTGTTGTTGTTGTTGTTGTTGTTGTAGACTTGTAGTTGTTGTTGTAGTAGTTTAGGTACAATCAACTTAATTTAGTTCAGTTTGGCTCTAAAAAGTCAGGAAGAACAGGTCGTTAGTACCAAATTTCAAATTTTAGACTGAATATTCTCTTTTCTGCGACCAGAATAATTAAAAGTGAATAATATCTGAAAAAAGTTATATATAAATAAAAGTAAGTTTTAAAAAATTTATATTAGAGAGTAAGTTTTAAAAACTGAATTATACTCCCTCCATTTTTCTATTTTTACCCCATTTCATTAAAATATACCTCACATATAATCAAGAAATGGGGTGAAAATAGAAAAATGGAGGGAGTATAAAGGAGTAGTACTCAGTTTATTCTAATAAAAACTACTCGTAATTATGAACTTTAAGCATGTAGGCGATGTAGCATATGGGAAGTTTACCAATTAAAAACCAAAAACCTAGGCGATTATACTCTAAAAATGATGATAAAATCTTTTACCATTGAGTTACCTATAAAGATCACACATGTGTCTGTAACTAGCAAACAAAAAAAGGTCATGAAAAAACCTCGAAGTAAGTGCAAAGGGTGTTAAAACTTGGGCACCACTGCATGCATTTTACTCAAAGCCACCATTCCACCGCCTCTATTTCTGCATTCTCACCCTTCACCCTTTGATTTCCTTCCAAGCCTCTCTTTTACGAATTAGTTTGTTCAATTCAAACTTCCATTCCCCAAGACACCCTTTTTCAAACCCAAAAAACATAAAACAAACAACAAAACACCTAGTGAACATACACAATATTCATAATTCTCCAAAAATAAAAATAAAAAAACAAGAAAAAAATATATAAATCTACATATAATTAGAAATTTAGAGATTTAGAGATTAAAACTTTGTAGTTTAAGGAAAAACAAAAAAGAATGGATAGTTGTAGAGGCTCCCCATCCCAATCCCAAGGCAATAACCAAGAAGATCATACTTGGCTTGCTTTCTCTCTTTCAAACCAACACTATTATGCTTCTTCTCCTCCAACAAACTCTAATTCCCAACATCAATATCTTTCTCTTTTCCAACATCCTCCTCTTTCTCCTGGTCTCATTCCTTTCCTTGATTTCTGTTCCTTTTTTTAGTCTTTTAATTATTATTTCTGACATGTTTTCTTATGTATTCCAACTTGTAAAACCCTTTTTTTAACATGTTTGATAATAACTTGGGTTACTTAGACTTGTTTAGAAGGATCGACATGATTTCGTCTTAGTGTTCAACTTGTCGTCTTTAAAAAATTTGAATGTTTTTTTACTTAAAATTCGGCAGAGTCAAGTGTCGAACATGAGTATTTGCACCAACTTTCTAAACTCCTTCCTGTTTTGGATAGTGGACCTTTATTAGAGAATAATATTCAGTTTGTTAACATTTTTTTTAAATACGTCACCAATTTAATTTAGTTTTAGTGTGTTCTTAAGTTGTACTCCTCTCACTCATTTCATTTATATACGTTTATTCAAAATTTGTTCGACGGATTTTAAACGAAATTATGGAAATAAAATGAACTAATGTAGTAACAAGTTTTCTAGTTGTGTCAAATTATTGTATACAAAAGTGATACTCTTTCGATATCAGTTATTTCCTTGATTTTTATATTCGTTGTAAAAAGTATTTTAATCAAATGTAAATAAATGATTTGGACGGAAGGAGTATTTTGTACGTGGCTGTTTACTGCTGTCTCAGTCTTATCTAGTGGTATAATAAATCTGTGTTAATTATTTAATCTGAACTTTGTTGTATTTATGAATAGGTGAAGTCGGCCATGTAGTTGAAAATGGAGCAAATACCCATCAACAACACGCTCTGCCTTTCCTTGGCGGTGCAAGTGGTGGAATGTTGCAAGTGGGGTTGTTTCCAGCAGTGACAGTTGCCGGAAACGGTGGTGGAGTTAGTTACGAGGCGGTATCGAGGGAGGAGAAGACAGTAACTGTAGAGGGTCAGGGTAGATTCTTAGGAGGGTTTACTTGTGAGCAACAAATGCAAGTAGTGCAACAAGGAGAAGAACAAAGGATTATTCTAAGTGATGCAAACAATCAACACCAACAACAACTTGCTATGGTTGCTTCTACAGCAGCTGTTACTCCTGTTTTATCTAGTGGTAATAAGAAAGTCTCTGAAGGTTTTGGTCAAAGGACTTCTATTTACCGTGGTGTCACCAGGTAAATTCCTTGTTACGTACTTACGTATCTCTTATGGTACTTAGACACCAGTACACCACACCCCTGTTGATATGTTTGATTACGGAATAAAAGATGACATTGCCTTAAGCGTTCTTATATAAACGTTTTACATAAGCATTATTGGAAAAGCAAGTAATTAGGCTTTGATATATGCGTATAGGCATAGATGGACAGGGAGATATGAGGCACATCTGTGGGACAACAGTTGCAGAAGGGAAGGTCAAAGCAGGAAAGGCCGTCAAGGTAAAACTATCTTTAATTCTTAATATGCCGGGATCATCACCAACACATTCCTATGTCGTATTACGAGTAATAGTGCGCGAAAGCGAGAATTTCAATTCTAAACTAAAAATAAAAATGAAAACGATAACAAAATATATTGGATTTTTTCCTAAATTCAGTCCGTCTCGTGCTTGCTTAATTTGTGAAATCATTTTCTTAGCCGTAAAATTGAACAAGTATTGAGAAACCTATTTGTACTTTGGTGCAACTCGTACAAGACACAAATACGCATTACCTCATCGTCCCAACTCCCAATCATATATTGAGTATTTACTTTTTATATTTTTTGTGAAATATAATTCAATCAAAGGTAAATAAATATGGGGTAACAATATCTAATTTTGGCTACAATTTTGTGATATTAAAGTAGTGACTAAAGAGGAGCATGTGGTTGTAATCGGAATGTATGGTCATCTGTCGGAAATTGAAGTGCAGAAAAGCTGCTTGTTATTTCACGAAACTTTTTGACCACTTTGTTTTTTAGGCAATATATATGACTTGTGACCTTTGACTGTGCATGCTTTGACTCTATATCATAAGCCGCTGTCAGCTAGTCTCTCTTAAGACGGATATAGGTTGAAACGGCTCAAATAGTTATCCACTTGTATGGATATAAGACAAGTGACTTGTTATTTACTATGCATTTTACTTCTTTTTTATTTGACATATTTAACCCGTCTTAAGGTTAAAGCAGATACTTTCGTCTTAGACAAGAATTTTTACAATGCAAGATGTAACTAATGCCTGTGGACTTGAGTGATTAAACTTACTAAGGACTAGGGAGTATGAATTAGAAGAGAATTCTACATATGATACTCAAGTTTTGGTCGTCATTTTGGTAGTCATTTTAATCATGGCCTCAATCGGTTTAGATATGTGTTTTGATAGCTTTTGACAGGTCTATTTAAAATTATCTTATAAAAATCTCTCTTATTTGAGCGAGAAACACACTCTTTTTAAAAACGAATGTATCTGTTTTAAATTTTGATTTAAGACATGTAATTATATACCAAATTATATGACAAATTTCCTAGAAAATACCAAAGTTTTATCATTATTAGCTCCATGTGGTAATATTTGGAGATAAAACGGATAATTCATCTTAAGCAAGACTTACTCAGTGGAAAATAATACGGAGTACTTCTTAGAAGATGAATGTAATTCTAATACTTGAGTATCAAATGTAGAATTAATATGATGATGCTCATGTGGTCGAGTAGAATATGACATGAATATGCTCGCTGATTCCCGAAAAAAGTCTCAATCTATATAGTGAATGAATGATCTACCCCAGAAGAATCTTGAATGAATTATGTACTATACCCTTAATTCAGTAAAATAGTAATGTTTGCCTTAGATTTTTCATTCACTCCTTTGCTTTTTCAGGCTTGTTTACTATACTGCTCTCTGTTACTACAAATTATGTGCCTATGCTATACACCTATTTACAAATTAAATGTGGAATAAATGTCTTCATATTTATTTATTGATTTTTGATTATTTACTTATTTACTTATTTGTTTATTTATTTCTGTTGGTTGCCATACTGTTACGTGCCAAATGATTGCTGATATGGGCGAACATGTTTCATCATCTCTTCCTTGGTACAGTTTACTTAGGTGAGTTCTATAAATTCTTGTCTTCAGTTTTTATGTTTCTTTTGCTTTAGTATTACTCCTTCCGTTCAAATGATACGTTTACACTTCCTTTATTGTACGGTACTTTTTGTTAAATCAATTTCAAGTACCATGCATGCCTGAATAGCATATTGTGTCGCGTCGTGTCGTGTTGCTTGGCTCTACCGGTAACTTTTTGTTAAATCGATTGTGGGAAAACCCTCATTCTTCTACTTTTGGTGGAAGATGTCATTTATAATCGATCCCTTTTAATTACTTTCTTCGGGTGACTTGTAGCATAAAATCATATACGGAGTATACAACAGTTTTATGTGTAAATTAACTGAATAACCTTTGTTCTAAAATAAATATATACGGAGTAACATATAAGACTTTGGATAGTCTTACATATAAATTGGTCTTATTAGCGTATAATTTCATCTTTTCATTTTCTCGTCTGAGGTCACTAAACATTAACAACGGTTTTATATTACGACTGTCCAAAATAATTCATTAAATCATTGAAGAAATATGACGATATTTTTTTTGCATGGATAATCAATCTATCTATACGTGTTGTTCCTCCAAAAAAGTATTGAAAAATTGTTTATGGGCATTTTATTAGTTTTATTAAGAAAATCCAAACAACTTAATTGCATGATCTATTGTTGTTCAAAAATGTTAAGGTGGATATGACAAGGAAGAGAAAGCAGCACGAGCATATGACTTAGCTGCTCTTAAATATTGGGGTCCAACCACTACAACAAATTTCCCGGTATGCTTTTTGTTCTGTTAGGCTACTTCCATGCTCAGCTTCTTCCTATTTTTCCAATTCAACAACTGTTTCGGCTTATGGTGAGGTAGCGATTGAGTACAACGTGATCCATATGTTGAAATGACACGATTTATTCGGAGGAAACATACTGAAAATTACGTTGAAATTTACATAGACGGATTAGTATTACTATTGCACAACAAAAGAAGCGCGAACAATTAACTAATTTTTTTTTTTTTGTAAGCTTTTATTAATAATCGAAGTTGATTTACTTTTACGTTCCTCTCGACTTAATGTAGATATCTGACTACGAGAAAGAGCTAGAGGAGATGAAGAATATGAGCAGGCAGGAGTTTGTAGCTTCACTTCGAAGGTCCTAAAACTAATCATCGAGTAACAAATATTAATTGAATTTGTTAACGGTCTTAGTTATTCACATATTAAGTGTCTTGGCAGGAAAAGCAGTGGTTTTTCTAGAGGAGCATCAATCTACAGAGGTGTCACAAGGTAGAGCTATATCCTTGCATTTTTTCTGCTCTGGTTCGTACTCCCGTTTGAGGCTCATAATCAGTAATGGAATGACGAGGTTTGGAGGGACGGTTACCCTCCGAGCAATGAAAAATTTGAAAGTTTTTTAAGTCATAGCTTTTGGCCAATGTTTATAGTGTGTCCATATACATCAATGGTACAATTGAAACTAGTCAATTATATAAACAATATGAATATATGATCCCAACTATTGTCGGAGTATATTTAACTTGTGATACATATCCATTGTTTAGGCATCATCAACATGGAAGGTGGCAAGCAAGGATCGGAAGGGTAGCCGGAAACAAGGACCTCTATCTCGGAACATTTAGTGAGTTTACATTACTATAGCTTTTTCTGATAATTTTTTTTAAGATCGAAATGACCAAGGGTTTCCTTAAATCGATAAGAAAAGTACATACCTTGGTACGCGAACTTGGTGTGCCCTGTCGACTAACTAAACTTCAGTTCATACAATTGACGTTCTGGTAAAAATTCGGCATATTACAAAAACAGGATGATGATCGATTTACGATAACATTGTTGATTTTCACTACTGTTTGCTAGTGAGAGGAGCATGGGAATTATACTGAGCCAGTCTAAAAATCAATGATACGAGTAAAAATCGCTTTTCCTTAGACGTGGTTCTACTATAGCAGTAACGGTTACATACTAACATTATCCTTCTATTTACGATATTTTTTAGTAGAGGATTGTTTTTATTATATGTGACATTCATATAGGTACACAGGAAGAGGCTGCAGAGGCCTATGACATTGCAGCGATAAAATTCAGAGGCCTCAATGCAGTGACCAATTTTGACATAAGTCGTTACGACGTGAACAGCATCATATCTAGCAACCTTCCAGTTGGTGGGATGTCCAACAAATCAAAATCAATCTCCGACCAATCAGCATTAGACAACATCAAGGCAGCCCTCCCAATCACTAAACCCGACAGTCAAGATTTCTCTACATCAATGCCACTCACCGCTCCTCCCAACCTTAACTTTGCGATACCCATTAAGGCAACCCCTTTATCTCAAAACTATGATGTTCCTTCCCTCGGAACAATAGATACTCATCAAGATAGGGCAATTGGGTATGGTTTGGAATATGGTAATGGTAGTGTGAGTCAAGGGTATAATAGTAATAATGGGTATGATGGTAGCAATGATGATAATGGTAATAATGGTGGAAATAGTTGGATGGTTTCACCAAATTTGCATTCATTCCAAAGTCCAAAACCAGACCTATCACTTCTACATAGATCAATTTTTGGCATAGAATGATTTGAGAATAGAGGTTAAAAGAAAAGTGCAAGGGAATCAGTGCAAAATTTGGAGGGAAACATAAAGAGGAATTCAAGAAAATTATAGTTTTTGTTGTCTTGTGAAGGTGGATAACTTTTGTGAGCACTTATTAATGTCATGGTCAAAAAGCATTCTGTTACGAGATATTATGTATGGCGCGTGTAGTACACGCGCCATACATAGTCGCTCGGATACATTATTTGCCCGGTTTTAGGTGCTCTTAGACAGTAGAGCTTTATATGTTATGGTAAAAGTTTGAAGACTATTTTGGAAGACTGACAATCACATTGGCAGGAAAGTGAGGTTGTAGAACTGCTGACATTTTCTGTTTGTCTTTTCTTTGAGACATATATATATGTATAATATTAGTATATGGTTTTGTATTTTGATTGTAGTAATCCTTTCTTTGGTTTTAGTATCTAATTATTCCAACTATGAACTATTTTGATGATATCTGCAGTCTAGCCTTCAGTTTATGTATGAAATTGCATTATGTGAAATTACAGTAGCATCATTTCTTCTCTGTTCGAGCAAAGTTGTTATATCATGGTCGATTCATTGTTTTAAGCTGCTAAACCGCATCAAAAGACCATCAATAATCGATGTCTTACCTTCGTTTGAATAAAGTCGTGCTTTCTCTAATACGGAGCGACACATATCAATGCCCCTAAGAAAATGCATCAGAAAAGAAGTGCATGGATCAGTGTTTCCATGGGTGAACCCATCTATCCCAGGAATTCCCATTGAAGCATTTGAAACTAGTACTCCCTCCTATTCACTATAATTGTCCCTTTTGGATTTGTCACGGCACTTAAGAAAATTATTAGAATAAGAGTAAAAGAGTTTTGTGGGGTTAGTGATAACAGAGAGAGATGAATTATTATGAGTTAAATAAGGAATTGTGGGGCCAAAATATTAAAGAAAATAATAAGATAGGAGTAAAAGAGTTGTGTGGGGTTTGGTGAGAGGAGAGAGGGATGAATAAAATATGTATAAAAGTTACCAAAAAAGGAAAGGGGACAATTACTTGAATAATCCGTTTATGGAAAAAGGGACAATTATAGTGAATAGGAGGGAGTATGATTTTATAGTTTCTAGTTTCGAGTTATTTTACTCTGTATATTCAATCAGTTTCAATAAATATTTCAAGGTATGTGAGTTTTACTTCCTCTATTCAGTCGGTTTCAAATTTCATAGATATGTCGAAACATGCAAGGTCGTCGGGGAGATAAATTTCGTAGTAAAATGACTTGAATATATGAAAGATTGCTCATGCATTCTTACCGTTGTGTCGGAGGAAATTTTGCTGAGCTCTTATCATTCGTTTTCTAATGATTTTCACCTTTCAATGAGTCATGTAATGCCGATTAACAGAACAAGAATTAGTATAAAATCAGAAAGTTAATTTACTACATATGAATATGAATCTAGCTTAAAGAAGGTACTATGACAACAAATAAAAAAATTCTACAATATTGGGAGCAGCATATGGAGATTTGACAGCATCACAATTGAGAATTAATTATAATAATGGTATGCAAATTCTATCACAATGCTTAATGCAAGAATGCCTGTTAACAAATAATAGGAACGAGAAGAAATGTAAATTGACAGCATGCTCTTATCGGGTCCAAAAGAATCGACTTGACAGAGACCTTCTCGCCTCAAGGTCAGAGATAACCAAGTGAACCAAATAGCATCATTTTCCGAGTTTCAATCAATGCCAAAGCTTCAAACAGAAGCCCTGGGGGATGTCAGACGATCTCTTGCTTGAGACTAATTCACCAAAAGTATCTACAAGCTGCTCTGAGAGGGACGCTGGATCTTCTATCAGAGTATCAACGAATGCTTTCACGATCCTAGTTTCCCGTGGGGTTGCCCTAATGCTATACCAAGTCAAGAATTTCTGCCTGAAACTTTTATCGATATGCCCCTCGCACTCGAGCTTCGACATCACTTTAATATAGTACTCCAAGTTACTCTCAGAAGGGCCATTTGGACATTTCTCATCTAGAGTCAGTGACCGTCTTTTCTTGGAAGAACTTCTCCTGAGGTCTTCCTTTTCAAGAAAGTTATTATTAGCTTTGCTTGGGAATTTTGATCCTCCATTCTTTGGAATCCCATCTTTCAAGCTTTCTTTTCGGGATGGGGTTACGGGCAAGGTAGCTGGGGCCTCACAAGGTAGCAACATCTGGCCAGGGCTAATTGCTTTACCTATTTGGCAATCAGATGGGAGTTGGGCTTCAATTTTCACACCGACAGATTGACCCACGGACCCGACTTTTCCGCCTGGAAGTTCCTCGTCAGACCCACTAGATGGGTTCTGATCTCGACCAACATTGGTTGAATTAACAGGCTCACTGGATGAATTCAGATCGACAGTTTTGTTGTTGGTGTTATAGTAATTGAAATAATCTTCGGTTTTGTTCGCATTCAAGTCACAGCATGCAGAAATGTTATTTGTTTCATCCTCTACTGACGAACGATTAGAAAGACTGCTCCAATTGGTGGCCGGACTGTGTATTTCACCATTGCCACTAGAAACGCTTGTAGTCAGCCTAATTTCACAAGAACTTAGCTCTTGCTTGTCATTGAAGGGCACAGCCCTAAAAATGTATTCTGTTGCTGGAGAAAGACCAGCTACTATGAACCGAGTTTGTGGAGGGAACAATGTGCAAGTTGGCTGGGATGTCTCTTTCTTGACATCAGCTCTGCGATGCCACAATGTATAACCTACATTATTTTCTGACGTTGGATTCTCCAGACCAAACACCAAAGTTATTGACGTTGAATTAATAGCTTCAGCTTTAACCATAATAGGAGGTATTGTTTTCGAATCTGCCAATATTAAAACATATATGTATGTCACGGCCTAGTGGCCTACTACATAGCCCATAGTTTATCCGGAAAAATATACACCTAGAATCCTAGATGTCTTTTGTAGTCCATGGAACGGAACTAGAAACTTTTGTTTCTGATGTCCCCTCAAAAATTTGGGAAATAATACTCCATCATGCAAAGACTATAGACTATGGACTTCAGCATGAAAATCGGTAATATACAGAATAAATCTCAGGGTACCAATCTTGCCTTGAGAGATGAGACTTTTTAATTCTTTAGTTAAAAAACGAAGAAAGGAAAACAGAAAGAAAATGGGTAAAAGGAGTTCAGTGGCTAACTGGCTATACATCTCAGCCTAAGCAAAACAGAAGCATCCCAAATTCAATTTCTCCAAAGTCGTAAATTTTAGGACCTATGTACTATAATGTGAATACGCTAAGTTCACGCCATCATGGTCATGACAAATCAGAAGACCATTTATACCAGTCTGGTCACGTTTTTTGTGTTCTTCTCCCCTTACACGGTGTTGAATGCTGGAAACAACTATTTTGTGAAAAAGTTTCATGTATGTGGTTTAAAATGAAGCATCGGGGGTTGTGTCAGAAGGTTGGAGTGTTACACACAAAATGTAGCTATATAACAGTGTCGAAGTAACATCGTGATAACAACCCTATACAGAGCCTGCTATTTGGCTGCGGTAAGGTGACTTTCTGGTTAATTCAACACTGCACTGATGCTATCTTAATAGTTGGGTAACACTTTTAAATATAAACAAAGTTGGATTGAGAAAGTATGATGCTAATGCAAACATTTTTTCCATGATTTAAGATGAAAACTAACGAACGATAATAAAGAGGCAACTTTATTAAATTACCTTGGTAAGATGGTGGATCCCAGATCAAGTCAAAGGAGTCGACGGCAGAAGCACAGAGTCTCTGTACTTGTTGACCAGAAGAAAGGCGGTTGACAATGCCTCTACCCATCTTAACAGGACCAGCACTTAAGGTACCTACTTCTGCTTCAAGCAATCTAACAGCATCCTCCATTATTTCAGAAAGCTTCCGGTATTTCCTAGTTCCTGAAAGCAGTTTCTTACTCAAGGAGATCCGATAACATAAGATGTCTACCCTTCTGGTTTCCTTCGCAACCATTAGCTGCTTTCTCCAACATCTACATAGACACAAAAATATCGCAACTACATCAAACTGCACAACTACCAAGAGCAATACTACTCGGAGTTAGGTAAGAATGTCGGACACAGGTACATATTCATATTCATATTCAAGGGTTGGACTCGTAACGGCTCGATTTTTCGGACATGTAACTGCACTAAAATGAGGATACAGGTGAAGAACACGCATAATTGTAAAGTGAAGTCGAAAGATACTTCAGGACTAAGCTTTAAATCATTGAATACCATTTAAAATACTTCGCACAAACATTGAATACCATTTTTGGCTCTTCAAGGAGAAGAGTCAGTAATGATAAGGTCAGGTACCGAATTCCATAACCATATCCTTAAATGTCATTTCGACCCATGTTCGCCCTAGAAGTGAGGAGCTGATGTAACATAGACCAATAGTCATATTTTTTGGTAATATATGTGGATGTAGATTGACAGCTGTATAATAATATCCATTTTGGATGATCCAATTACATCCGATGTGGTTGAATATACTGTGCTTCTAGGGTAACAATTTAGAATAAGATCATAGGATCCATACTTTCAAAACCAAGAGATGGACACCAAAACAAGAAGATTAATCATATACCGATTCTAAAAACACAAAAGCGACTTCCTAATTTCTAGAAACGCAAATTTTAGTACAAGTTTACAACAAGTTTATTTGGAGGACT
This sequence comes from Silene uniflora, assembly GCA_018983105.1. Lineage (NCBI taxonomy): Eukaryota > Viridiplantae > Streptophyta > Magnoliopsida > Caryophyllales > Caryophyllaceae > Silene > Silene uniflora. The sequence continues at coordinate 6,671 of JAGPOY010000543.1, read as the reverse complement.
ATTGAATTAGTCATATAATTATATGACTGAGATAACACATACAATATTTCAGGGGCGTATCCAGGAATTTTGGTTTGGGGGGGCACAAATTTTTTCGGCCGTAATTTCAATATTATTTCGTGCTCAATTACGTATTTGTACCGTTTTATCGATATATATACATGATTAAATATCGCGAAAAACATTATTTCTATAAAATAATAGAAATAAAAGTAAATCTTACATAGATAAAAATAAGCAATGGAAAAAATGAAATTCATTAATTTTCTCATATTTTAGAGCTAATAAAGACCAAAAAAGCAAAATAAAAAGTAAAACTAAAAATAAGCAATGAAAAAATTGAAAATCATTAAATTTTCTCATATTTTTGAGCTAATAAAATACCAAAAAGCAAAATAAGCCACTTGTGGGAATTGAACCTGGGACTAGTTAGTATTAATCCCTTACACTTCCCACTAGACTAATACTATTACATTGAATACAAGGGGAACGAAATATTACATATAGTTGAAATTTTTTTGTCATGTGAGGGCACTTGCCCTCACTTTCCCTCCCCCAAATCCGCCCCTGCAATATTTGGACTGTTCTAAAACTAAGGACATTATTTAACAAAGACTAAATGTTCTGTAAAAAGGTTGGGAAACCTTGTTAACTGCTAATTTTACTCATTAAAATTGTACAAGATCAATAATCTAGCATTGCGAATTCTACATATCTGCCAAAATGGTAGTTAAAAAGCCATTTCTATCAAAAAAGCAAATAAGTGTTCCCAACCCAGTGATACACAGGATAAGCTAACTAACAGCCATCCTCCATCAGTCGATACTACAAATAGGACTAGCCATTCTTATTATCATCCCCGACCATAAAGCAACCTCTCATTCTAAGTCTAAAACCACACAAAAAAGAAAAAAGAAAAAAAAAATCTCCTTGAGCGTTTAAAGTTTCCAGATGCCTACTATTATCTACCAAATCGGTGCTGGAAGTTGGAAGATAACTCCAAAAATGAATCCAAAGCCACTCCAGTACGTCAAGAGGTTCATGCCTAGATCAGTAATAAATTAAGCACTTGGAATTTTTAAAGCTAAAGGTCCACCATTTTGTGAATAGCCTGCTCATAATATAGTAAAGTCTGAGACTTTAATACAAATTCGCATTGAATCATTCTAACTGAGTCTTAGTAATACTGATCGAGACTACGATAAAATTCTTACAGTACCCTGAATCAAATGTGAAAACCCATGTTACCTGTTTCACTCATCCCAGGAAATCACAAATCGGTTCGAGTGATTCTGTAATGAGTCTCATGACGCTCGCTTGGAAATATGATTCTATATATCAGACACTATTAAGGGAGTGTATTCATATTGAACTAGGCAACACTGGAAACAAGCCAGTAAAACTAATGAAATCAAAACATATAATTACCTCATCAAATCATTCATCTTTCCACAAGAAATGCAATAGAAGCTCCCATCCAGCTGAGCAACAAGCCCATGTCTTGCAATGCCAGACCTTTCATGTTTAAGGGCACATTCCAGATGACATGTCATGTTACATGAATCGCCTCGAAAAGGAGGCTCCGAGCTACAAGTCAGCCATATGCTAGGGTCCTTGTTATCATCATACTTATGACACACACAACAAGTGCACCTCTTGCAAAACATGTCGTCATTGTTTAATTTAGCTTTGCAAGCAGCATTTTTGCAATATGTTGCACTGCCTAAATCACTATCAGCATTGCAGGCAGAAATATTGGTAGCAGATGGACACTCAAGAAGACGAGAAGGATTCTCGGATTTTCTTGGCCTCTTAGAACTCTTCTGTAAAACTGAAGGTGAAGATGGCTCTTCAGAAACTACACTCTCACGATGATCGCCTGATGTTTTTTCAGAAACAACTTTTAAGAGTTGTTCTATGATTTTTAGCTTGGTGAGACCAGTGTACTTTCTCTCCTTTCCCATCTCTGCGCATAAAATTGGCAGAATGTCTTGGCGACTCCATGTTTGTAATATTTCTGCGGCACCGTGTGACCATTTTGCTAATTCATACACTATTTCTCGTCTCCCCTCCATAGTCAACTTACTGCATTTCACTGGATCCAGCATAGACCCTAATAACAAAATAAAATCAAACCAAAAGAAGCCTAATTTGGAGTGCTTCGCTAAAGAAACATCCGAAAGCAAAGATAAAAATAAAAAAATTGTCGATGAATATGAGACAATCCTACATGCGAAACCAACACATTAAGCATATAGTAATCAAATAAGGAATACACAAGAATTTGGGCAGCTCTGGGACGTGAGACAATCTCAAACGAAACTCACTTCTGCCAAAAAAACCAATAATGAATCGTTCACAGATAGATCCTTTCAATATTGGTAAATGGCTTTTCCATATAACGACTAGTCAGCTACCAAACAGAGTTGAAAAGTCAGATTTCAAACAGAAACAACGGAAAGTCGACGACGACTTCCAATTGATAAACAAAAGAAAACCATCCACTCGTGTGCTAGTCGAATTACAGTATGAACAAACTCCCATAACCGCGCCAGCTGCAAAACAGCAATAACCCCCAGGGATATTATAAGAAGATCCAAAGGAGGTAGTTTGCCACCATGTTATAGAAAGAGTCATCAAAATGTATCTACCCAACCTAACATGGTTGACCTCCTCAAGATGTAACAACTTGGCAGTTCCACAAATTAGTAAGCTAAATTAGGTAAGCCCAATTAAATAACCATAGATACTAAAATGGCTTAACATC
>JAGPOY010000542.1:0-22637 GCA_018983105.1 Silene uniflora | reverse complement strand
TCTCTTTCCCTTATCTCTCCTCCTTAATCTTTATTAGCATAGTTATCAAACCTTTCAAACCCCCGAATTTGTGACCAGACAGATTAGATTTACATAATAGAACTGCCTCTCTGTGGGATCGACCCTACTTCCGCTGACTGCCTAGTTAGTAGACTTAGGTTTTATTTTTGGTATAATATCGACACGTATCAACTTTCTCCCTAATGTAGATGTTGTAACTTTTATGGTTTTAATATACCCGCGTCACCAAAAGTTATTCGATGTCAACCCCACAAATTTTCGACTTAAATGAGCACACATGAGACTTACTTAAAATGTTAAGAAGGTGGGAATATTTCAAAGTAAATTTCTTTTCCAAATATTTTCGAGCAAATGTGTTTAAGGGACTTTTAAAGTAATTTCGTTGAGAAACTTTCGTCTACCACTCACAAGAGTATTATTTCTTTCGAGCCATGTCAAGTATCATAGAGGTTAATCTTAATTTCGTGTGATAAATCATCGATCTTTATTTTCCTACATTGTAATGCCTTCTTGTCATGTAGCATGTTAAGGAACACTAAAGCCAACCGAGGAAGGAACGCCCGTCAACCGCAACAAGCACAACCGGAGGCACCAGTCGCCATCACTTTACCGCGTTACCTCTCTATTGCTTTTGGGAGTGAGGATCATAAGGATAAGTTCCTAGAACTAGCCACTAGGAAGATGGCCGCTATCAAATGCATGTCGGTGAGTACCCTAAAGGCAGTGGGGTTGGAGGAAGAGGTCCACGCCATTTTCACGGGGCTTGGGTTGGAGGGTTTGTACAATCTAGCGGAGGTGAGCTACCATAACCGCACCCTTGAGTTTCTAAGCTCCTTCACCTACAATGCCCGAAACCACACCGTGAGTTTTAGGCTCCGAAGCACCTCCTTTGTCATGTCTTTTGACGACCTTGCTAGCCGGTTGGGAGTGAGTGGGCGAAACGGATAATACCATGATAAGATACCTAAGGGCATGAAGGCCGTGAGGTATTTCCCTCTCTATACGACCAAGGGTAAGACATCCACGAGTGCCATGAAAGCGAGTGACCTAGAACATCCCCTCTTTAAGATCTTTGTGCGCTCCTTGACCAACCTCCTCTACGGGAGGAAAGACTCTAGCAAGCTAAACTCCACGGAGGTGATATTCTTGAGCTCCTACCTTAACCCCCGCCATGAGAGAAACTTCCACTTCAACGCCATTTCCATGGTGTGCCTTGCCTTTGAGAGGATGACCGGTACCGAGAAGTGTTCCTTAGATTGTGGGGCTTTAATAACCCGTTTGGCTAAGAACTTGCTTGATTATGAACCGGGGGAGGAGGATGGACCGATGTCAGGTGAGGTGATATACTTTGACCTTGCTTGGATGAGGGACAACTCGTGGTTGATCGAGAGGGACGATGGGGAAACCTATTCGTGGAGGGTGGATGACCCTTACTATATGATACTTCCTAATGAGGACCTACCACCCACCACACTTCTAGCACCCATGGACTCACCTCGCCTCGAGAGCCACCGTTTCACGATCCTCGGTGACCTCACTTTTGACATCGATGATGAGGATACGGCAAGACCTACCCCACCCTTATCACCTTCACCCCAAATTGCTCTGGGCCGAGCTTCGGTATCCTTTCCACTCCATGGGCCGACACCCATGGCACGACCACTTTCACTGAAGGTTATGACTAGAGCTGATCATGTGCGGGCCGGCCCGTTTGGCCCGGCCCGCTAGGCCCGCTATTTAAGCGAGCTTGGTCACAGAAAACCAATTTTAAAATGGGTAACGGGCAACGAAAATAGGCCCACTAAATTTAACAGGTCGGTATGGACTAAAGAAAAAGCCCATGGGCCGGCCCGTTAGGCCCGCTTAATTGTTTTTTACATTTTTGAATTTTTATCTTTATGACAACTTTATAAAAAAAAGAAATATTCCGTAGTAACAAACACTAATTATTCGACATTTAGCCCGAATAGAAGAATCTCATGAATAAAAAGTTGAAAAACAAAAATCTTTATCCTAAATCTAACTTCCAGCATGGAGCAGCCGCACCATTTCATCTCCCTTATTAGTCCTTAATCTCTAACCTTAGAACACACTAAAAAATTATAAAAAAACAAATGATATAGCCAAATTTGGAACATCATTATCTATTTATCTCACTTCTATACCAGGCCCATGGGCCGGCCTGCTACATTTGTCGGGCGGGTACGGGCAATAATAGTTGGCCTGCTACAACGGACACGGCCAACACTAAATAGGCCCGCCCAATTTTGTTAGGTTAGGCCCGGCCTGTGTCCGGCCCAAGCCCGCCGATGATCACCTCTAGTTATGACCCATCTCGACCAAGCTTTGACTTCAACTACTCCATGGCCTACCTTATCAACCGGGTGAACAATGACTTGGTATTGAGGGATATGCATAAGATGGCATGGAACCGGGGTGTGAGACCCGCCCATAGACCTAGCTTTTGGACCCGGGAAGGAGACACTTCGGGAGTCTTTAATGCTTACGGTATCCAACCATCGGATTGAGGTACCGACATTCCTTTCGGTACGGGACACCTACGGGATCCATGGATGGGTACCGCCGTGACCCAATTTGGCAACCTCTCCCATGGAGGTGTAGGTAGGTATGGAGAGGGCACTTCCGTGGCGGCTACGAAAGGCACGGCCTTCTGGAGCGGAGGTGTTGGCGGTAGTGGAAGTGGTGGTGGCCGTGATGATATGGATGTTGGGGAAGGTCATGTTGGTGTCCAATATGAGAGCGGATTCGAGCACGGAGGCGGTAGCCAACACGGGAGAGGTCTTGATCGATTCGTGGTAGAGAGTGCGGAAACCTATGAGGAGGGCCTCGACAAAGTTGAGCAAGAGGAGCATAGCGCGACAAGAGAAGAGCCACCTGCCGGCAATGAGGGCGCCATACTGAAGTGGGTCAAGAGGCTTACAAGGAAGAGGAAGTCGTCTCATTAGCTCGGTCTTGTGTGTTATGCTTTGGTTTCTTGTCGTACTAGTATCGGACTTGTCGGTTGAACAATATTTACATTTGATGTGTTGTATGACCCGGCCATAAGGCCAAGGACTTGGGGAACACCGCGGGTGCGCGGGTATGTTGGTGCATCGGTCACCATTGAGACTCTTTTTATGTGTATGCGACATTGGGTGACTTTAGAGGACCGACCCCGACCTAGTTAGAAGACACCACGAGACACTCGGCCGAGTAAAGCCCGTACATGACCGAGTGGCTGTTCACTCGACCGAGTAGGCAGTCTACTCGACAGAGTGGATGGCGGGCAGAAAATTCGAAAGTTTTTGGAACAGGGGCACTCGACCGAGTAACTGGTTTACTCGATCGAGTGGTGTCTACTCGACCGAGTAAATACCCCACTCGGCCGAGTGCTATAGTTTCGAGGTAAATGACGTCCCTGAACCTAGATTTGACACCTTGTACCATGATATACGTATAGACCTAGTATTCAAAAGAACGAGAGACCCGATGGACCCTAGAATAACGCATCATACGCATTGTTGCCTCGAATTGCAAAGGCCAAGCGATTAACGGTATGTACGATCATGATTCCGCAAATGAGTTATAAGAACACATGGTAGGAACGCCGTGATAAGAATGGAACATATGAAGTCTTATGGGGACAAGTTACGGACACCACGTTAGAGTATGTTGGAAGTACCAAGTTTAGTGAGTCATAGAATGCAAACACCAAGTAAAGACCGTTAGTGGACACCTTGGCGAACTTCGGGAAGAAGTTGTTTTTAAGAGGGGAGTGAACGTGACATTCTCGTAATATGTAAAGGAAAGAGACTAATATGAACATAATATACGAATACACGAGTGCAGAGTGAGCATGTGAGAGATGCGGGAACTAGCGAAAAGTTTGAGCGAGTGAGGAAGCCGTGAGAAGCAGAGTAAGGATGTAACACCCCAACTATCCGGCCAAGATAATTAAGGCATTACATCTTGGTTTCCCGAGGTAGTGTTCCAAAAACTTCGATCCAAGAACATTTTATTATAAATATAAAGTTTAATGATTACATAAACGTTAACAAATAAATAAAATACAACTCATGACTACTATACTCTCCTAGCAACAATACTAGTCACGTGACTCGTCAAGCTTGTCCCGTCTCTCGCGTGCTAACCAAACAACCTGTACATAACCCGCTCCCCATATGACCAAAGAATATCATATGGATCGACACAGGCCACCCCAAACAAGATAGGTGACAGACACAGACAGACAAACGTCAGTAACGATAAACAACATGCAATACGACTCATGTGTGTGAATATACAACATGACTATAATATGAATGAGATACCAATATCTAACCGTCACACCGGTACCGGGACACGCCCAGACGTACCCACAACCAATGGTGCCATGAACAAATCCACGACACCGCATTCAACAAGGTACTCCGAACACGTCGGTGGTACCACCCCTTTCAACCCCTCGATTCTGCCACCTACAGCCGCCCATTCCACCACCCAAGACCACCACTATAAACCCCACTCTACCCTCGACATAACCAACCCAAAACCAAACTAAGCTAACCACTATAAGTGGGTTAAAAACTCGTCTTAAGACGGTCTCACAAAACAGCTATAAATGTGTATACTCACGGTCAAACCTTGTTTTGGGCGGTCAACGGTGGTCCAAGGTCAGTCACGGTGGGTCCAAGTAGCGGGTGAGTCAATGGTATAAATTAATTAAGGTATAGCTAGTGTAAGACGATCTTACCTCGCGCCTCAAAGCGGAGTGACGTAATCTCCAATTTCTTCTCTTTCTCTCTTCTCCCTTATCTTTTATGTGGATTTTATGAGATTTTGTGAGGATAAGATGGATAGGGTGGATAAGGGGTAGGGTGGATGTATAAGGCGAGTGTATAAATACATGTATTATGTATTATTATTAGTTATATTATTTCCTCTCGTATATAATCCGTATAAAACACAATATAATATTATTTATATAATTATAAAATACGAGATATTACACAGATCTTACACGGTAGAGTAACTTCCTAGTCGGTCGAGTGATTTCCGCTCGCCCAAGTACTAAGTCGAGTGAACTAAAAAGTTCGGGTTATTACAATCTTCCCTCCTTAAAAAGAACTTCTTCCCCGAAGTTCACCTCATTCTCCCATATCCTCAAATCTCTCATGTCTCATCACCGGCTCTCTTGCACTCTCATCCCAAGTTCTTTACTTACTTTCTCACATGCCATACTTTCTATTTCCTTAATTCCCGAATTATTACATCTACTCCTCCTAAAAGAGAACTTCGTCCCGAAGTTCGACTATCAAACATCAAAATGTGTTCTCCTATGCTCGTTACTAAATTCCTCAAATAACTATGTTTCAGGTTCAACATTCTCTCTTACCTATTGTAAATCCATTATCAAGCCTCTCGTCCCCCCCTACTCGGGTCTCCCAAAGGTCAAGCGCCAGGTCAAAGCCACGATTTCAAACTATACTTCGATAAATACTCCCAAATCACATGGCTTATATGTATACGTATCTATCACGGGGTATAACTCAACTATTACTACATATCTATATCACGACAAATCTCATACCTACACGTGTATACACATCAACCACGACTATGCGGGCTCTAAGAAACAATCAGATAATGCAAAATTACTCATTATGACTCAACCATACTCGACATTCCCATTTTCGGACATCATGCCACGCATATACCGCGTCAAATCCATCATATGAGCACACATGTGTTTCCATATCCGTTCTCACTACTCATCAACACTTCCGCTTATCCGGAATATCCCAATACACAGTCGTGCCGAAGACCACTATGCGACACATAACTAACGTTTTCGTCATACTTGTACACAACAAGGCAAAATCACGTCAACTAACACACATAAAACGAGATTATCACATCATTTTTGTCATTAACAACTCACGTCAAATCACGATTTCCATTTTCTTGCAAAATGCCACATAGGTGATCAAACGTAAACAATTCATAAGATCGCATCCATATGAGTCAACATGTTCATCTAAACACTAGCCAAATAATATAAACCGCGATATAAGGGTGTACACCTAATATTAGGTCGAGCATTGATAAAACTAGGGTCAAAGCGGGTCACTCGGTCGAGTATAAGAGGTTACTCGGCCGAGTAGACGACCACTCAGTCGAGTGCATGGGGCACTCGGTCGAGTGCATTCTGAGCAGAAAGTATCTGCTCTCAAACTCGCTTCCAAACTTTCCTATTTCATCACACAAATGCTAATAGACGAACTCTTGGCTCTAAGTATACTACAACAAGATCACATGTACACTCTTGGCGCTTCACTCGACGACTGGGAGGCAATTTTACAAATATCGTCTATACTATCACCAATAGGCCAACGTCTCACCAACTACTTTCACTCGTCATGTATACCCACTTATTAAACGGTTACTCTATATAACACCAATGATCAAATACCTCAAAAATATGGTTGAATCCTCAAATATTATATGCCACACTCTTATTCTCATGACCACGAGAACACGCTTGGTAATACTAAATACACAACTTTATCCTACAAATAACATTCCTCGAAAACCGACTTCCAAAAAGGCGAACTCGTCTCTTTGTCTAACAAAATAATATCCTCCGAAATAGGGCGATTTCGGCATAATAATATACCCATCAATTACCATATATCACATGTGTATACTAACTTCCGAATAGATTTGCCATTTTGTTACTAACTACGACTTTTACTAGATGACTTGCACCCTCAATTCATTGATCACCTTGAATTCCATATAACACCCTCTTATATTCCTATTTCACAAATTATTTTTACCATCTTTCAATTCTCATCAATCCTTGAATTCAATAAGCATATTCCCACAACTATGGGCAACCCAAATTATATCTTCATTCTATTCTTAGGTACTTCATTTACTTTCTCACAATTCTACCATTCAAATCTTATTTATTTATCAACTAACATTTCCAAGTCATGTCCAATAACAATATACCTCAATATGCAACCCAAACCTCATTCACTATCCATAGGTTCCATCAAACAACAAAGTTTCGACCTAGATCACGTATCACTCATTGTCCTATTGTCCACAAAGTCATCTCATGTAATCAACTCACTCAACTCACTCACTCATAACTTGGTATAGGCTAACTCATCTTTCTAGTGTTACCAAATTCCCAAACTTCATGTCTATATATAATTCCACATTTCAACCTTTCATCTAAATCCTCTAGATGCGTCAACACTTTAGGCAACAGAATACTCTTAATCACTAATACCACTATTAGCATAAAAGATTTATTCCTCCAAATTAAAGTTCATTATTTCTTATTATCTTTTCATGTCTCTTGATTTCCATGCTCTACTTTGTCAAAATACGCTCATATAACACTCATTTCCATTCAATATTCCTTTCTCACAATGCTTACACTACTACTTAACCAAACCCAAACTATCTCTAACATGTTATCCAAGGTTTCAACCAATACCCTCAATTATTAATATTTTGATCCTTATTCTAATAAGCTTGCCAACTCACTTCCGTCTCACATCTCCTCAATCACAAGTCTATACATCCTCACTCATTAAGACCATGTAATCCTCAAGGTAAGTTAAATATTGACCAATACATAAGCAAAACAACAACATTATTAGCAAAATTGCAACACTATGAAACAAGGACACCATGTTTTAAATACGAACATGTAAAATTTGATCATATACCCTATGGTAGACCTGGCAAACAGGTCGTGTCGTGTCGTGTCGTGTTCGTGTTCGTGTCAACTTTAAACGTGTCACTACTGCCTCAACCCTAACCCGACCCAATTAAATAAACGGGTCATTTGGCTCAACCCACTTAACCCGTTTAACCCAATAAAGTAATAAAATAAACTACGCTTTATAGCCATACTACCCCAAAAATAACATTGAAAATGCTTATTTTTAAGTTGTTTTGTTGAATTATTTACTCAACCCAAATATATTATGACACTTTAAGTTTCGTGTCGTGTCCGTGTCAACCCAATTACTTAAATGGGTCACGATGTCTTGACCCTAACCGGTAAATTTCGTGTCGGGTTCGTGTCGTGTTTTCGTATCGTGTCAATAATTTCCGTCTCTAAACCTATGGTATATAAAAAAAAGATTGGCAAAATTTTAAGATAAGATTCTCAAATTAAGGCAATGTATAGCACTATTAATAAAATTGAGGTCATATCACTCAATTAAATCACGAAAAGTTTGCAACAAAATTTTCAAATTTACGACAAGGTTGGCAATAACAATAAAACTGTGGCCCTTGTTAAAATTGACCAAGCAATAAATGCGAAATCAAATTATCGACTCAAGAGAATATATATACTTTTGAGGTCATAAAAAAAAATTTGGGTAAAATTCAACATGAAAATTCTATACTTGACATCATAAATGATGTAAAAAGTGATTAATATCATTTATCAAGTAAAACATGTCATTAATTGGCAAAATTAATGGAATTAGCATAGGCTTAAACAAAACCAAGTCGTGAAAATAAGAGGAAGTAAAACGCCATTTGCAAGATGAAATTAGCCAAATTAAGGGGCTAAAATTTGAATAAGGATTCGAATTCGAGCAATAATCAACCAATAGTGAAGTCTTACAAGGAAATGATTTTAAATGGACGAATAAGGGATAAAACAAGGCAATAACAAAATATTAGCGAAATTCACAACCCATAAACTGGCACACGGTCGAGTGCTGAGTCCATTCCGGTCGAGTGCCTTGATGCGTGTCGTCTATACACCAAAAATAAAGCCTAGGTCTACTAACTGGGTAGTCAGCGGAAGTAGAGTCGATCTCCACAGGGAGGTAACAATTATCTATTATCTAATCTGTCTAAGTCACAAAAATGGGGGGTTTAAATTGTTTGTTATCTAAACTACGAGTTTTAAAGGGGAAAGAAAGAAATAAGACAAATAAATGATAATATGAAATCAGATAGGGGGGAACATGCCAGGATTCGGTCTGCCGTGGTAACTACAATATCGGGTTAACTAGGTCGGTCAGTTTATTGATAAGAAGAGCAAGATTATCTCCTTTCGGTCTCAAACCAATGATTATACCTTTTCGGTCTTTAATCGCCCTAAGGTCATCCTAACTGACTTTCACCCTATTAGGATTCGCCTATCGTATCTATGCAAGTCTTTCCTACCAATCTTTCGATCCAGGTCGAGGTTAACTAAATAATCGGTCTCCTGCGTGCACTCATTCAACCAATTGACAAATAAACTACATAGAACAATTCTTATCTTAAAATCGACCTAACAACTCAATCCTATCATGTTACTACCACGAGTTTCCTCATCCTAGCATATTAAAGAGATTAGCTACACATGGCTTGGGGAACTAAACTAGCAATTGCTAATATAATAACCTGCGACATGATAACTAATAACGAAATTAATTAAAACAATAATAAAGGAACGAGAATTATATAAAAGGGAAAAGAGAATGATTACAAAGTTTGAAGATCGGGAATTGTAGAGAGTCAAATCTGAATCTCGAGCAATAACCATAGCAAAATCAAAGTAACAGTAGATGATAGTAAAGGATGATAACTAGTTTCTAAGTATATGAGATGATTAAGAGATGATAAGTCTGATTAGTCGTCTAACCTTATTTATAATAAAACTAAGCGTAATTAAAACCTAATTGAGTAACGAGCCTAAGCCCATTACAAAAACCTCTCGATCGAAGAGAATAGCCCCTTCGATCGAGCAACAACCTTCAGCAACCTCTCGATCGAGCAAGGCATCATCTCGATCGAGAACTTCTCTAATGGCAACCACTCGATCGAGCACATGACAGCTCGATCGAGGTCTTCAGCTTACACAATCCACTCGATCGAGCACATGACAACTCGATCGAGGTCTTCTTCTTCAATGCAACCCGCGATGATTGATAACTTGGCTTTTGGCTTGGATAAGGGACGATTTCGCGCTTCCCAATGCATGAGTATCTGTTCCGTCATCTCCATCTCCTAGATATGCGTGCTTGGGGACTGCTTTGGCTCGGTTTCCACTACTTCTCAGCTTGTACCTACAAAATAACAATAAAAGTACAAAGTAGCATATTCGGGGCATAAAGTGACATTATATCAGCTAAATGACATAGAAATGCGTGCCAAAATGGACCGTAAAGTCTATATGAAATGCACGCATCAAACTTCCCCAAACCAAACCTTTGCTTGTCGTCAAGCAAACTAAATGCAACTAAAGGGACCTAATGGAAAGGAGTATATCTCAGAGCTAGCTACAAGTCAATGCTAAACCGTTTAATGCACATATTCAACCGCTGCAAGCTCAATACGAAAGCGAAAAAAATTCATGCATATCTTGGAAATAAATTGGACTTTCGACCTTGCAAGACTCATAAACTTGGACTCTCCCGGGTCACTCTTCTCTCAACAAGCAAATGGCAAGTAAATATATGTATAGAGAAAGAAGAAAATGCAGACACTCACCTAGACTGCGACCGACATAACATGCAACGCTAACTAACATGAATAATGATTCAGTCACCGTACACACGCACAACCACCGTTCAAGGACTATCACGTGCCGAACAATTGCAAAATATGGATATGTGAGGCTTAATTGGTAAGAAGGGGCAAAACAATAATGGGAATGTGAGGGTAAGTAGCCAAGCTAGCACCTAACAAAACCATAAATAAACTCGTTCCATTCTTCCAAAAATAAAAAATGAAGCACAATGCCTTTATAACTTGGCATAAACAACACAAAGGATCCAAAAATCAATTTTCCAGCCACTTTATTTTTCTTTTTTCTTTTTTTTTCGGTTTTTTCATAATCTTTCAGGGCTGATTTTTCCTTTTCTTTCTTTCTTTCCTTCCTTTTCTCATGAATACTCACTCCAAAACAATAAATATGAGCCATAATCCGATAAAATACAACAAATACCTCAAAACTTCTAAACTAGCTCAACAAAGGTAGGCTTAATTTAGAATGTAGTTTAAGGGCAACTGGCAGATTTGGTTTAATGTGGAGCTAATGGGGTAAAATGAGAAAGGAGAAAATGCAAAAGTTCTCTAAACACGTGATACCGACCACAAACCCATGCGTGCAGGCAATAAGAAATCAAAATTCATATACATGCGATACAATGAAATGTGGGGAGTAACTACTCTCAATCCTAAATGAACCGGTCATGAATGTCACCAGTTATAAGCTCTAAACCTTAGAAAATAGAGTAAGTTGCCAAATAAATGAGTCAAGTCTAATAATCCAAAATAAATTCCAAGACAATTTGAGAAATCGCTCGATTTTGCTAAGCTGGTCGTGAAAAATGCAAGGAATAGCATACAACTGACTTATAGTGCAATATCATCATCGAAAATACTCCAATCCGACTCGACTATATGCAAAAATAAACGTGATATTTTTTTGATTTCTATTAATTATTTATATTTTTTTTTTTGATTTTTATATAACATGAAATAAAATAACAAAATGTAAACGTGAATGCAAAAAAATGCAAATGCAGACGCAAAAGGATACAAATACCTCCCTAAACCAAATCGGACAATGTCCTCATTGGCTACCCAACTAACTAACAACAAACAAGGGGAAGGGATACACAGCCTAATACATGTTCCTAAGGGGAAAATACAATAAAAATGAAAATGGAGAAAATAAGAACAGAAAACTCACAAAATCCAGCTTCCCCAAACCAGCAACAAAACAGAGGAAAGCTAATCGTCACCCGCCTCCTCCTCCTGATCCTCCCTGTAAGTCGGATCGCGCTCCTCCTCCCTAGCCCGCCTCCGTGCTGCCTCCTCTGCTCGCTCCCTCACCGCTCTTGCTACCGGTGTCTCCTCGACCTCCTCCTCAGACTCGGAGGCAAGTGGAGGGTACCCACCCTCTGGGTATCGGTAGAAAGAAGGGTGAGGCCATCCAGCTGGAATAGGACGCCCCTCTCGAATGTGATCCTCGTAAATGGGGAACAGGGCTAAAGCCTGATCCCATCTCATCTGGGCCACGTCCCTGCTTATCTCAAGTAGCAAAGCATCACGACGCCCTTGGTCTAGGACCTCAGGCGCCTTAAAGAGTGGAGGACAAATAATATTTGCCGGAAAGGCCGACTCAGCTGGGACTGGGGTAGGAGTAACAGGCGTGGGCGTCATAGTAGGCCCAGCCTGCTGAGAACCAGAGAGCTCTCCAACATCCCTCTCTGGGGAAGCCCTCTTCCTCTTCTTGGTAGAAGAAGAAGGAGTAAAAGGTAAATGGTAAACAAAAGGAGGGGGTCATACCCCGCTAGCAGTAGGAAGAGGTAAAAGTGGGGGTAATGTGGGACATGGTAAAACAACGGACGGGGAACCACAAATCTTCCACGTCCTACGGTCAGCACCCTTAATCCAAGTAAAGTCAATCATAGTCGCAATGTCAAGCGCGGTGTCACTGTCGCAGGCCCTGTGACCTCTAGGAAAATCGGGATAAAGGTGACGGGCAATCTTACTGACTAAACCGCCACCGACCACAGCTCCTATGACACGGGACCCAATACCGTTTCAATGCTGAGAAACCAAGTAAGCAATGTTAAGAACAAACGAGGTACCATGATCAACGTTCAGGTACCCCACGAGAATAGACTCTCCAAGCAGACGCAAGAAAAAACGAGGGGCAGGTAAGTGGACATGAGCGACCTTACGCGAGGCGTAGGGTGTGTGAGAAAGGGCAGCCCACAACTGACGAATAAGCGGCCTAGGAGGTGACAAAGGTCCGGTACTCACTAAACCCAATACCTCCCCAAACTTTGACAAAGTCCAAGAATGCGACTCGTTATAGAGCCTAAATGTAATGCAAGTACTAGTGGAGTCAGCTTTAAACAAATCGGGTTTAAAAGCATAAGAGCTAAAAAACTCGAGCGTAGGAACTCGATAGGTGGACTCCCTCGTGGTGATCAATCCCGACATTCTCGTCCCGTTCAACAAGTTACAAACATCAGCATAAATACCTAGACTCTCTAGGTCGGGACTATAAATAAAATGACTCGAAACAATAGGAGAGGGCAACAAATTCTCCAACCGGTCTTGGTGGGAGATAGAAATAAAATGTACCTCTCGGAGTCGCGGAAGTGGGTGAAGGCTCTCAGCTCGAGTGACCTCTCTCTGAACAGGCTTCTTCGGAGCCAAACCCGCTGTGGTAGACAAGGGTTTAGCCACCCGGCTAAATGGGACTGTCTTCTTGCCCTGCACAAGTAAAGAACTGGAGGCAGAATGCGAGGCAGCGGCTTCGCTAACAGTAACAACAATAGTCGCAGCAGGAGCAGGAGCAGCCTCAACGACAGGCACAGTAGCAGCAATAGCTGTAGTAACGGCAGCGGCAGTAATGACCTGCTCAGGAATAGTAGCAGTAACAATGGCCGTAGTAGGGGCCTCAGTAAGAACGGCCTCAGTGACAACGGCCTTAGTGACAACAGCGGGAACAGTAGCAGCAGCTGTAGTGGTGGTGACAGAAGGAGCAGGCTGCTCAGGTGCGGAAACCGAGGCAGCGGCCTCAATAGTAATGGCCTCGGGTGTTGTAGACGAAACAAGGGCAGCATGAGGAACCATGTCTACAACAATCAACAAGCAAATAATCAAAATACGTAAATTAAACCAATCTATCCTAAACAATTGGTTTCTATCCTAATTCATCAATTAAGGGGAAGAGGGATTGCATTTAAACAATAAAAAGCATAGGATAGACTTACTTGTTGATGAATACCCACAAATGATACAATTAATCAAGCAAATAATCACAAATTCAAAAAAATCGAATTAAGCAAACTCTAAGTCTCGAAATCTCCAATTTCACGAAAATAAGGGAGAAAATCAAGGGGCTTTTGATCAATCTATATTTTAAAGCACTTGGGTAATTGATTGTGAGAATTAATTGGGCACAAATTTGATTGCATGTAAAGATTTTGGGAATTTAGGGTTAGGAACAATGAAGAACAAGAAAACAAAAGAGGATCGAGTAAAATGAAGTTCTAATCGAGAAAAATCCCTTTTTATAGCGCTGATCCTCTCGATCTAGTAACCTTTCCCCTCGATCGAAGAGTTCTGTCTTCCAATGTCCTCGATCGAAGAGTCTTCAACAGCTCGATCGAGGATTTTTCCTTTTGGATCTGCCTCTTTGCACGATCGAGTAATGTGACTGCTCGATCGAGACCTTCCCCCTCGATCGAGTAAAGTTACTACTCGATCGAGCTCTTTTCCTACTGGACACGTACTTTGAGATACGGCTTTAAAGTACGCGTTCCGTTACCTGCAAAATCGACATGAAATACATCCCAAAAATACCGCAAAATTGTCTAACAAAAACAAAACAGTCTATAATTTTCTAAACTAATTCTAGCTACCCTAATTGTCTAAAAACAAATAAAACAAAATGCAAAATGTCGAAAAACAAATAAAATTATTTTTACAAGTTGCACGGGGTTGAAAGCCCGGCTCAATGTCCAAATAAGCTCAATAGGCCGCAATGGGGCCTCTGACTTGCGGAAATACCCTCAACAGCGGTAATTTCCGTCTTCTTCTTCCACGCGTATGATCCATCCTTTGGGTTGCGCTCCACCTTGTAATCCTTTGAGCTCTCCCGAACCACTTTGCTTTCAGCATTATCGTTCTTAGCATAGTCTTTCGAGCATAGTTCTCCAGGCTTTAGTGCAAATGCACCTAATCCAGAACCTGCAAAAGAAGCAACAACAGAATTGTCCTCCATATCGCTCCCAAGTTGGGGAGGAGGTGTAAATGCAGCAATAGACAAATCATGCATACGCGGCGTCAACTCAACATCAATAACAGGAGCAGCAGATATATCATGCACATAGGACTCCGACTCAACATCAACTATAGGAATAGCATGGCAAGGTAAGACAAGTATGGGACTCTTATGTGTGGCAGACTGAGCGAATGTCAACTCCTCCCCACCAACATGGAAAGTGAGTGTTCTCAACTCGACATCTATTACCGCTTGCGTAGTGTGCAAAAACGGTCTTCCCAAAATAATGGGAGTACAAGTGTCCTCGGGTATGTCTAATACAACAAAGTCGACTGGAATAAAGAACTTTCCTATTTGAACAGGAATGTCCTCTAAGACTCCTAAAGGTCTCGACAAGGTCCGATCAGCCATCTGGACCGTCATATTAGTACATTGGAACTTTTTAAAGCCCAACCTCTTAGCCAACGACAAAGGCAAAACACTAACGCTAGCCCCTAAGTCGCATAATGCATTATCAATCTTATGGGTACCTATGTGACACGGGATCGAAAAGCTACCTGGGTCAGACAATTTAGGTGGACTCCTATTTTGGAGGAGTGCAGAGCACTCCTCGGTCAGAGCTACAGTCTCAGCAGTGTCTACCGATCTCTTACGCAATAACATTTCACACATGAACTTTAAGTAAGAGGGTACCTTCATTAATAGCTCGGCAAATGGGACGTTCACCTTTAAGTCGCGCATAATATCAGCAAATCGCACGAACTCTTTCTCCGTCCTGGCCCGTATCAACCGCCCTGGAAATGGAGGGTAGGCCTCGGAAGCTTTCTGTCGACTTTCCCGTATAAACTCGTTGTTAATCATCCGCTTGCTCTTTCCTCTCGATCGAGGACTTTCTTCACCAGAAATGCTCGATCGAGCTTCAATGTTACTCGATCGAGAGACTTCATCACCTTGGTCGCTCGATCGAGTTCCTTCTTCAGCATGGTCACTCGATCGATCACTTGACTGTCCTCGATCGAGTGATTTCTTGTCAGTTTCACTCGATCGAGCTATAATACCCCCTCGATCGAGTGATTTCTCACTGTCAGAACTTGGCATATTGAATTTCGTGCCAGAAACTTCAGTTACAGCAGCATCGGGACCATCATAAGTAAGTCCGCTTCTCAAACTGATCATGTTCAGCGTTTCCTTCCTCTTTTCCGGTTGAGATGGCAAATGACCCGGTTGCCTAGTCGATTGATTCCCCGCAATTTAAGCAATTTGCGACTCCAAGAGCTTAATCGTCGCATTATTGGCTTGATCAGATTTTTGCATTTGGATCGCCAATGATTGAATCATCGACTTCAACTCACCAATGTCAGAAACTCCTCCATATGAGGAACTAGCTTGGTTCAGCGTTGGGAATGACTGAGGATTTTGAAAGCCTTGCTTGTGTGGTGGAACATAGGCTTGTTGCGGCGTAGGAGTAGGATTTAACACATTTTGACTCGACCATCTCAAGTTAGGATGGACGTTACTTTGATTATAATAACCACCTCCTTGCCGATATTGCTGAAACGAACAAACTTGTTCCCTTTCAGTGAAGCAATCAATAGCCGAATGCCCCGAATCACCACATCTCTCACAAATAAGCTCCTCTTCATTTTGAGAAAGATGAACCGTTTGTTGATTCCCAGCGCCGTTCTTCTCCTATTAATCAAGTCTAGCATTTAACATGTCAAATTTGGCATCAATGCCATCAGAACTGATATTAGCAACGGTCCTTGTACCACTCCTCGGGTTCCCATATTCAGCGCAATGGTTGGCCATCTCTTCAATTAGTTTCCAACCCTTGTCATCATCAACCTCTTTCTGGAATCTACCATTAGCAGCGGCATCCAGAATAGCCCTGTGATCATCGTACAACCCATTGTAGAATTGGTTGCACAAAAACCACGGCTGAAACCCATGGTGAGGAACGGACCTCACCGCTTTCTTAAAGCGACTCCAAGCTTCGTACAGATTTTCTGTGGCAGTTTGCTTGAAATTCGTGATCTGCGATCTCAAGGCATTGGTTCTCTGCGGCGGAAAGTATTTTTTATAAAATGCAAGAGCCAGCGTGGTCCAGTCAGTAAAACTATGAGGAACTAATCCTCCCTAATAGAATTGGCTCTCTAGTGACTTGCAATAGCAGGTAAAATCACGTGTGGGTCCTAATTTTCTGCATATAATCTTCATCTTCCTCTCTTCACTGTACAAACCTTTGAACATTGCCATTCTTCCTAGAACCCCAGAAAAACTCACTTCAATTTACCAACAAATCAATCAAAAAGTACACAAAAATCCAATTAACACCTAATTACATATCGAAACACCAAATTCACCCAGATGATCAAAGAACCCACACAATCAATCGAACAACAGTAAGAAAAAATCAACAAGGGATAAGAATTTACATTACCTACTTGAAAGACTGATACTAAACTCAGTTTTTCAAATAATTGAACAACGAATGAATAATGAATTCTAATTTTTTTTCCAATGTATATTGAGGACTTCTTAATTTTTCGGCAATATCATTCTCTCCTTGTTTCAACTTGGATATGTTTATTATTTACTTGAAAGAGTGATACTAAAGTACTAAACTCAGTTTTTTACACAAGTCGTTTTCGACTTGAATTTTCTTTTGGTTTTCAAACCTAATTATTTGGTTTTTAGTTAAATCCAATTCTGGGGTATTAGATGGTTTATGGATAAACATTGATTTTCTCAAGTTTGATGTAACTTTGGAATGCTTTAATGTCAGCTATTGAGGATGTGCTTAATAACCATTTTTTTTGTCTTCATATTGTATGCTGGTGGAGATTTTCTTTGGATTAATGGTGTGAGACAATACTTGGAGACCCATCGAATCAAATAAGTTCATGTTTAGATAAATGATACTGTGTGAAAATCAAAATAGGGTGTCTTAAACCAGATGGAAAATGTCGTTTTGAGGAAGGTTAAATGGTGTTTTGGATACAATAAATGAGAACACAAGAAGGAAGAAAAGGGTGAAAAAAACCGGTTTAACAGGTAGTCCTTCCACCTGTTTTAATAAAAGAGAAAGGGTGTAATAGTTGAGTATATTCGTAGTTAAAGTGTAGTTTGGGGTATTTTGAGAAACACCACCATAGTTTGGAGTATTCATATTAAATAACCCTAAATATTATCAAAATACACTTATGATATAAAGATATAATAAAAATATACGAGGTTAAAAAAATCATGAACAAGGTCAAGGTAAGGCTTGATAAAATAACAAAATCAGGAACTTGGTCTTAAAAGTAGGTTAAGATGTACATATAAATATTTTAATGCAGGAACTAAGTCTAAGTAGGGCTGCAGGAACGACTGATAAACATGGCCTTAGATGGCAGATTCTTAATCTTAAATTAGATTAGCGTTAGCATTAGACTTAGCATGGCGAGCCCATCCGATCAAGAAGGTAATCTAACATCTATCCCTTAGTTGGTAATTTAGCATCGAAGATTCCAGTCTTTAAGTTTGAGAATTATATCATTCATTCTTTTGTGCTAAATTATATAAGTAATTTAGTGCTGTTTATTAAATTACGCATCTACAATGGTGACTCAAACCCT
Source organism: Silene uniflora (assembly GCA_018983105.1). Classification (NCBI taxonomy): domain Eukaryota; kingdom Viridiplantae; phylum Streptophyta; class Magnoliopsida; order Caryophyllales; family Caryophyllaceae; genus Silene; species Silene uniflora. The sequence goes on along the minus strand of JAGPOY010000542.1, from coordinate 4,211 downwards.
TGCTTTCAAGGGTGAATCATAAAGTGTAGGAGGATAGTTACCACCTCTAGGGTATCTTAAGGTATTGTGCTTGCTTCCACACAAACAACTACTTACCTCAGTATATTAGTTAGCATATTGTAAAATAGGAAGTTTTTCTCCATTTTACAAAGAAAACTAACAATCTACTAATTTTAGTCTGCTAATTACCAAAGACTCAAACTAATTATGCTAATTATAATATCTTGGTCAAACCTTCTAATGCAATCCGCCATTTATAATTTTTTTATGCTGAAATTTATCTGCTTTTTACCAAACATGGCCTAAATGACAGATTTTATTAGAATATTTGATCGACATATTTAATTAGCAGAATTAGTTTAAGTGTTTGGTTATTAACATATTAAGATGAAGGTATGCAGAGCCAAGGAGGAGGGAGGACTGGGATTACGAGACCAGCATTTGTGGAATAAAGCTATGGTAGGCAAGCTTGTTGATTGGGTGGCTAGCAAAAAAGATAGTCTTTGGGTCAAATGGGTTCACCAAATATACATAAAAGACAAGGAGTGGATGGAGTACAGACCTAGCAATGAGTCTAGTTGGGCATGGAGGAGGATCTGTACAACACGGGATGATCTGGCTAACGCTTACACTAATGGCAGGTGGTGCTTTGCCAAGGGCGACTATTCTACCAGGGAGTGTTACAAATGGTTGAAAGGACCATTACCGACAGTCAGATGGGCGAAAATGGTATGGAACAACTGGTCCATTCCGAAACATACCATTTTCGCATGGTTAATGCTTAATGAATCCCTAAATACAAGATCAAAGCTCAACAAATTAGGGGTTTATGATGAGACTAACTGTTGCCTATGTGAACAATTTGAGGAGACACAGAGGCATCTTTTCTCTAAATGTGCTATCAGTTCACAAATAGTTGCAGAAATTAACAGAAGGATGAACTTGAATATACCTCGTGTGGATAGTCTGAAATGGAGTTTGAGCAGGAGAGGATCCAAGTTGCAGCGAAGGGTGATCCTGACGGTGATAATGGCTGTGCAATACCACATCTGGTATCAGCGTAATCGTGCTCGACTGGAAGGAATGATTGAGAGACCTGAGAGGATTGTTGACAGAATACTGAGAGAGGTGCGGCTTCGAATCCAGGAGCGCCTAATTCTCCCACTGAACACGAAAGATCAGGCCTGGTATGAAGGATGTTTTGGTTGTTGAAGAAGATGAAGGAAGGACAGGGATGGAGTTTTGGGGATGATCGGGGTTCTCCTGGGATTTGTCCCGTTTTTTATTGTCTATAATTTGATGGTTTTTATGTTGTTTTGATTATTTCAGATAGACTTCCCTCTATCTGAATTTGTTTGTGGTGGATGGGTTGATAGGCTTGGGTTTTAGGCCCATCTTCCTATGCCCGGGTTTGTAACATCTCATTTCGGTTATAATACTTACATTTTAACCAAAAAAAAAACATATTAAGATGAACATATCGTTAGGTTTCTTTGTAAAATGGATTAAATTTTTTCATTTTAGAATATATACTAACCAATATAATGGCATAAGCAGCGAAAAAGCTACGATTACACTCAATGTATAAAATTTTCGGTACACTTCAAGTAATAATGACATGTGGCAATGGGTGTATAAAATAGAATCTTTTTTTAAATTTGATTTAGTGATGTTTTTGAAGCTAAAATCTAAAAATTCAAATCTATCTATAAATCTTCTTTATTAAACAAAGAACCACAAATCTGATGTGGCAAGCAACCCTTTAAAGTAGGATATCCGGGGACCACCTTTCATTTGGGAATTAATTAATTTTAACATAGAGTAAAGTTTAGTGTTCATATTTTATGTAAACAGTATCATATTTTATGCAATAGAACAAAAACTCAATACAACATCAAAATACTTCCCACATGACTTCTTTAATTTGACCAACTTCTAGAGCAAAAAAACAATTTCTTATTGTAAAATTAGTTTAAAACTCAATTTTTGTCGAGGAAGAATGTATGGCAACATGTTATGAGGTGATTATGAAGGAGTGAGAATATATAGAAAGAAAAGACGAGAATGCTTTAGTACAGAAAGGGGTCAAATCATATTTCCAACCTAAAATAGATTGTATAGGAGAAGCGATACAAATGAGAGACTGAGCCGCTTTAGGTTAGGGTTTTCAATTTTGTTTTTGTTATTTCACAAATTCTTCTATAAGACCATTTTACATATAAGAGCAACCCAATAACATCAGATTGTCAAAATAAACTAAAAATGTAAATATAATTGACTTTTGAACATGGGCTATTTTTCTATTGGTCAGTTCTATGTTATAGGACGGTCCTATAGGAAAGTTGCTTTCAGGATGTGTGTTGTGGGCTAAGACCGTCAATATTTACGGGTCATTTAACAACGGGATTAATACAATACTCGTATAATTTAAAATTGGTCATAGTTACATTCCGTATATTAGGTTTGATCCGTCTTTCTTAAGGACGATATATCTATTGCATAATTATTACGGGTCGGTTAAAACTCCATTTGAGTACATAGGATAGCATTTTTTTATTTTTTTGGTTGAAGAGGAACATTATATTAAAAAACCGTAATTAACAAGTGTAGGCTACAAGTAATGGAGGGGGCCGGGAGAAAGCTCGATACAAGCCATCGAGTCTAAAATACAATTGGTAGAGTCTAAAATACAAAGGTGCTCAATAAAAGAAGGAGCTTCACTCCAATTATAGTTTCCTTGATTTGTTCCAACATCTTTAGTAGATAACTTGGCTAGAGCATCGGCAACGGTATTATTGCATCTAGGCTCAAAGACGATTTTCAATTTATAGTCCCTAAATATTTTGCTTTTGTCCATTATATTATTTAACCTATTTTAAGTTTAAAATGGACATAGACATTTTATGAAAGAAAAAATCGTGTTAAAGCTCACAGACGTAATGGTAAGGTTTATTTGGGTAAGTGTTATGATCAAAGCTTTTGCATTATTTCTTGGTTTCACTTAAGCAAATTAAATTGTGACTCATGTTTGGAATATTCTATATAGGTTTATTTTCGACCCACGGCCTACAGCTAGAGCTGGCAAATAATGACACGACACAAAAACACGACACGAACCCGGCACGAAATTAACGGGTTTGGGTTGAGGCTCAATGACCCATTTATGTAAGTGCGTCGACACGAACACGACATGATATTTAATTGGATCGGGTTTGGGTTGAGCTCTCTAAACACGAACCCGGCATGAATGACATGTTTAATAAACTAATCCTAATTTTTTTTATCTTTCATCACATAAATATACTTAAGCTTTCCAAATATTGACATGAGACGAAGACACGACACGAAACCGACACGAAATTAGCGGGTTAGGGTTGAGGCTTGATGACCCATTTATGTAAGTGGGTCGACACAAACACGACACGAGATTTAAACGGGCCGGGTTTGGGTTGAAGGGTTTGTGATCCGTTTACATGTGACACGAACACAAACCCGACACGACCCGATCTGTTTGCCTGGTCTACCTACAGCCCTACACAATTACTTATGTTATCAATTTGTTTGATAACATGATGATTTTCATCAATAAATTACATATTTAAGCATGTTGGAATCGTGTGGTAATGTTGTATTTCAAAAATATGAATATTAGTTTTGCTTAAAGGCTTGGACGACATGACGGAATAGAGTTCATGAATATATCTTTTAAAAATCTTACAACTTAGATAAGTATAATTATTTTCATATATTATGCAATGAATACATGCTATATAATATGTTATTTAGAAATTGTGTCAACTAACACGGGTTCAATAAACGTATACGATACTAATTAGTTATCTCCTATATACTAACACCGACATTTATGTTTTTATTGTTTAACCTTACAGCTGCCAAGGTCGAATTTCAGATGTTTAGTGTATTTAAGAAATGATTACATATTATCACTGCATCTTTATTGCAACTCTTATTGTGACACCCTCGGTTTTCGCGGAAAAGTAAACACATATTTTAAAGAAATTTTGCATGGATATGTTTGTAATAGGTTCAATTTGGTGAAAACCTGTAAATTTTTAAAACTTTGAACCTGCTAAAAACTTTATCCATTTGGAAGGGTGTCTCAACATACAAGGTCTTAGATCAACAAAAGGGGATGAGGCATAAAAGTTGCGTAGTGTATTAAACACAAAATGGTGAAAGTGTAAAATTAG
>JAGPOY010000541.1:0-22665 GCA_018983105.1 Silene uniflora | reverse complement strand
TTTGTATTGTAATTAATTTTTGAGTGTGTAATTTTTTAATAAATCGATTGTAATTAATTTTTCGCTTTGTTGATTTCGTTTTTTTTGGTTTAATTTTTTTTTGTATTCATGTGATTGTTTCCTGATTAATTATGTCATTCATTTCAGATTTCAGAAATTATATATATTTGATATTATATAGTTTTGATATATTTATATCATATAGTTCATAGTTACATGCAGGAATTAATTCAGAATTCATAAATAAGGAGATAGTTCATAGATGTAGAATTTAGGAGAGAGAGTAATTAATTCCAAAGTGGGGAGAGGTAAATTAATTGATATTGAAAACGTGGGGGACAGAGGGGTACAATGTTCCTGAATTTGTGCAGCCAATGGGAAACCTTGAATTGCTTGAGCTTTTATAGATAGGGGATTGTTTGTTTCCATATTTAGTGAATGAACATAATGATATTATTAGTTTTCTTTTTTGAGAATATTTTTTTTGGCGGGAAAATGATAACGATCACCTATTTTTTTAGTAGAAAGGGGATTACTCCCTTCCCATGTATGCGATGTTCCACAATTGTTTGAAACAAAAAATTAGTAATATACTAGTATGTGGAGTAAAACGAAAGTGGAACATTTTTTGTAAACTTACCATTTTAGGAAATATAGAACATTATATAAAAATTTGTTAGAAACTTTTTGGTGATCCAAGGGAACACCCGAACAACCTGCAAGCCTGGGGACCAGGTAAGTCATCAGGGGCAACCTTGATGGTAGGTAATACCGCAGCACTCTCGTGCAGGGAGTCGAACCCGGGACCTCTTAATTCATTGTCATATTGCAACGCTTTGAGGCACTCCCGCGCTCCACTACACTTAAGTCACACTTAAGCCGCTTTAGTAATTTGTTAGAAACTTAGAATGTTTGTTTATTGAATATTCCGATGCAAGTTGTAGGGGTCCAAATTACAATGCTTGTTAAGAGGCCCCTTGTGAATAAATATCTAATTACACGAATTCTCTTATTTCAGGCGGGTCATTTTGATCTGAAACAATAAAATAGGATTTTGTTATCATTTTATGGTCAAATATAACCACTATGGTCCAACCAAGTATTACGGTGCCTTTAGTAACTTGTTTTCCAAAAATAATCGCATTTGTGAAACGATTACAAAACTCCGTCTTATCATTCCTGACCAAAATGACGCGGAGACCAACTCATCCAAGTAACAAGGTACAAAATCGCGGCCCCATACTTAGATCTAGATAGAATCTTGGCTTTATACGATTGACGGAGCACAGAAGATTAGAAGGAAGAAGTGGTATCTATGTGACTTAGTAGATACCACTCATTATTATATTGTTATTGTCATAATATGTGACTTCTATTACAACAAGATGACGCCACTTACCGTGCTCGCAAGTTTCAAGGTGTTGCAACATCGTCTTCTTTCCTCTTTTATATTTATTCCACCCCTTTTTCTTCCATTTAATTCACACAAATTTCATCCCAGAATTACAATTCTTGAATTCTGGGTTTTATTACCCAAATTCAATCTATCTTCTATCAAGTTATCAAGTATGTTTGTTTTATCTCTACTTTCACCTTTGCATGCTCCTATTTATTTCTTTTTACTTTCCCATTTCGGAAACTCATTTATTTCCTAATTTGATTTGATGTCGGAATTATTATTATGTAAGACGGTTGTATAGCGTATCTTTTACATCTCATCCATTTCATATCGTTAAAATGAGACGTATAAGGTATCGTAAGACGTACGACTGTGTTACCGTATTGCCTTACAATTTGAAAAGGTTAGGTTATGGTTATACCCCGGGTTTGTTTACCTTTAATTAGAATACCAAAGTAAACAAATGATTTGAACGGAGGGAATATTGATCAAAATGATCGTATGCTTAATTCCTCCTCCGTAGTAGATTCTTGAAGAGGTATTAGTCGTTAATGGAGTGCAATTGTTTGAATTTGGTAAAGTAATGCATTTTGTTCGGTGGTTATGGATGTGGCGCACTCTTTGCTTGACGTAATTTGTCTAATTATATGATTTAAACTGTTTTTTCAAGGTAGTAGGTGAAGATTGAATTTGTGTTTTTGTGATTAATTTCGAGAAATGTTAATTATTACTCCGTACTATATTCGGTCAGAATTTGACGGATATGAATTATGTTTTCGCACTGCGAATGACGTATTAAATCATTGTTATTTATATTGTTAGTCCTAGGTCCGCGGTCAACATCCGGCAGTTGAAATCTTGCAACTGCAAGAGCACTATATATATTTCGGAATAGATGCATTTGTGACGACATCCATGGGAATTGGGAGGAAGGAATAATTAGGAAAGAAATTGTCAGGAGCTATCTTTGTAGAAAACCAGAAGAGGTGTGTGTGTGTGGAATCTTTGATGTACAAGATTCGAGCTCGTGTGTTCTGTAAGCTGACTTTTGTATAATTTGACAGGGTTTTTAAGGCATTAATTGAATTTGCGTTATGAAAGATATGACTAATGCCATGGGTGATGAAGAATCATTGAGCACGCCGCTTGGACGGTGCACTGTTTTTATTTACGGTGTTGGACATATGCTCAATGACATTACGTCTGCCTGTTGGTTTACCTACTTGTTGGTCTTTCTTACCGATATTGGGCTTTCCCCGGGGTATGCTTCTAACTTTGTAGAACCTTTCGTTAATTTTGGAACTCAACTTCTACTTTATTGAAGTTGATTTCACGATTTGTGATTTGACTACATTTAGTGTAATGCCAATTGAATCCTTTGAACTAATTGTAGTGATTGCTTAGGTTATTGCCTTAGGGTCTTATATCGTTGAACTAATCTCCGTTTCACTTGGAAAGTTACGTGTTACATGATTGTTATATGTTGATTTTGACTTGCCTTGCCTTGCATACGGTTTGTCAGGGATGCTGCAATTGTGATGCTTTCTGGACAAGTAGCAGATGGTTTCATGACTGTGTTCTCTGGAGAGCTGGTATTATTACTACGCCCTGGGTTTAAGATTCTTGATGCTCATATTCCCTGTTTGACAATTTGCTGTTTAGGATAAATGATCGAATTATATTTTTATACAATTAATGTCATCAATCTGTTTCATTTGTAGATAATGTTATTACTCCGACTGTAGTTAAGAGATTTCTCAAGTTATTTGTTTTGTTTTGGTAGCAGTTATCTGTTTTTTCATTCTCTACTTTCCTAGTTACACCGCTTTTATAGCTGTATGCTTGAATATCAGTGCAATCAACATGGCTATCATGAGTGAGTTGCTTGAAATTGTGTAGGCTCAGAGCATTACTTTTGTGAAGTATATGTATCTCTGGGATGAGACTTGTGGCCATGGGATGCGCAGAAACTGTTGTTATCTTCATTGTGGTAATTAAAAAGTCACACGGACATTTGTGTTGTCCACACTGTGAAACCTTTAGTTCTAATGCACTACAGGTCACTAGTGAGAGTCAGGGGTATGAGGCTTGCTCAAGTGACTACGAGTCGCGAATTGATGCTGGATTCTTTGGTGTGTCAGTTAGCTAGATGGAGTAAAAACATAGGAAACGTACTGTCTGTTAGGAAACAAATGGTATACTTAGACATCTCGATCCAAAAAAATACTCTTTCAGATAACAATTTTGATGTTGCCTTGGTTTGATTAAGAAGATAAAAAAATAAATTCAGGTCTCTGAAAAGGAAGATGAGGGAGATAATGAAGCTAATTCTTACAAATTTGCATGCTATCATTATCGATTTCCGTACTAGCATCACAGATTCACCTACTAATATTTCGAACTCGTGTACTAACCTGTGAATATTCAGATGCTAACAGGACCAGTTTTGCATATTATGGTTAGTGATACTTCCACCACATTAGATAGTTTTTCAAGGGCAAATCATGTATTCGTATCTTGTGTACATAGCTGGCGTGCTACATATTGGGTGACCTGGTGGGAGTGTGTAACTGCAGGTGTGAGGAGGTCAAGTAATAAAAGTATTTACCGACGAACTTAAGTGATCTTATTTCATTTTTAAATATGTTCATTTAAATGAACAGTAATTAGTAGACTCCTGCCAAACATTTACTTGGCTTTGCAATCAATGCTTCAATGTGTTACAAACTTGATCAGTATGAGGTTGCCTGTAAATTTGGAGCTTAGACACTCATTCTCTAATGTTTTCTTTAAACTCTTCAATTTGTACTAGATTCTTGGGGATAATGGTTGTCTTGTTTTAAGATCTGGCTCTTTTCCTTCCCTCTTGTTTTTGCAAATCTGGTGTAGATACTTGGTGCATGTTCGCTACAACGAGCTATGAGCCTCTGAATACTCAGATGTTTGGCTACTGTATTAGACTGTCTGACTGTCAGTTGCATCTGATGTACTCGATTGGATTTTAGTTGGGTATTATGCCTGGTTTGATGATCTCTGTGATATTTAATTTCATTTTTCGTTGATGATGACGATGTCTATTAGAGTTTGTGATGTATAACCTGAAAGGACAACTTTGACTAGCTGTACGCATCTTTGAACCCAAGGCATGATGAGATTTGGGTTCTAGTCACAATGTTCAGATTTTTTGCATGTTCTAGTTCTCCAATCATGTTATTCAATCACGATTCTAGGAAAATCAGGTTAAGGGGTGCTTTAACCCTGCATGAAATGAGCAGGTGTATGATTTTGTTTTTTTTACTGTCTGAAATTATGACTTGTGAGTCTGTGTGACAGCCTGCTATTATAAGCATTAGCATATTAGAGAGTTACCCTTTTCAGTGTAATTCTTGATTTTCTGTCCTTTGTGTGTACTAGATAGACCGTTTTGGACATTTCAAAATATGGCACGGTGCTGGATCCCTGTTAGTTGCTGTTTCATTTTCTTCAGTATTTGGTGGCTGTATGCTGTGCCAAATATTGGGTACAAATTCAGCCACTCTTCAGACTGTTGGATACAGCATTTTTGCTGCAATCTTCAATATTGGTTGGGCTGCCACTCAAGTATCACACATGTAACTTTATTCCTGACTCTCAATATTTTAAACTATCAAGCATTTAAATTGCATTATTAGTTGACTGAAATTTCAAATTAGATTAGAAACTCATTATTCTCATTTCTTCCTCAAGCCTCGACTCTTAAGAAGATGCTGTACTTGTTATGATCTTTGTTTTTAATATTGGGAAAAATGTTACTCTTGCTATTAAATTAAAGAATATTGCCTTTTTTGACTCTAGGTCTATGGTAAACTGCATGACACTCAATCCAACAAGCAGAGTAGTTCTCGCTAGCTGCAGGAACGCTTTTACCATGGTGAAGTTTTTCATACTTTTATTTAATTGGCTGTCTATTGACTTTTTAAGTGTAACCTCCTTCCTCCTACTCATACGCCTCCTCTTTACTATGTTTCTCCTTCTGTTCTCCTTATACAAAAACTATAGGTTGCAAATTTGAGCCTTTACGGAGTGGCTTTGATTGTCTTCAGTTTTGGTAAATCAATAAGTCTTGGTGATATAGAAAGTCAGGTACTTTTTGGATAAAACTGTAATATTCTTAACCGATGTGTGTGCTCTTGAAATCCACACTTACATGCATTTCACCTGAGCAGTATCGCTGGATTGCGTTTTCTTCAATTGCCATTGGATGCTGCTTTGTAGGCATTTTCCATCTAGGGACAAAAGAGCCAAGGTGTGTGTGTTTCTTCATCATGTTCTATACTTCTATGATGCTCTTTATCGTTTTCTCTGTAGTTTGTTCTTCAGAGTCCAGAGACTGGGTTCAAAAATATGTCATTGACCTGTATAATGAGCCTTCTTATATGTTCAGATCTACTCTTTCAAGTTTCAACATTGTAAAGATTCATTTATGTAAAATTACCATGACATTTTGCTGTTGTTTATTAATTTGTATGTGGTCTTACTCTGAATCCTAATGTATATTACTTTGGATCCATGCTTTCCTTTCTAAATCGTAGATTGCAAGATAGCTTTCCTGGAAAAGTTTGTGTTAGGATTGAATGGGCCTACTGGTTTCGGAAAGTCCTCTACTATCAAGTTGCCCTTGTATATCTTCTGACAAGGCTCGTGACCAATGTCTCACAGGTCTGTGGGCTTCTTTTGTTCATTTCCTAAATGCTCGTCCAAATTATATATACTTTTTCTTTTCTTATTATAAAAAAATATTTGAAATGTGGTTTCTTGCGACCCTGCGACCCTTCATTTCACATATTTTTTTTGGCAAGGAATAGTATCCAGTTTGTTAACTGTTTGTGGTTACTTGCAGGCATTTTTTGCTTTCTTCGTAATCAATGACCTACAAATGGCTGTGTCTTCAAAAGCCCTGGTACCATTCTCCCTCAGCATTATGTTACTCTCCTTTTGTTTGTTTCTATTCAATAAATTGAAATCTTTTCTACTTGAATGGTGATCAGGTGCCTGCTATCATTTACATTTGCAGCTTCATCGTCTCGATAATTTTACAGGTAGTCTTCTTCTTCTTCTTCTTCTTCTTCTTCTTCTTCTTCTGTTTTCTTAATTGTAGCGCCTTTCTGTTACCTGTTACTAAATTAATCAAATAATACACTTGTGTGCTCAGGAGATCTCATGGACTGGTCATCGCCTTAAGACAGTTTTCTCTGTTGGTGGCATTCTTTGGGTTATTTGTGGTATAGGGATCCTCTTATTGCCTCAAGAATTGAGTGGCTACATGTATCTCATATCGGTCTTCATTGGCATTGCCAATGCCTTAATGATGGTAAGTTAACCCTTTCTTCGGTGGAGTTCAATGGTTTATTTGATTATTGAATTAGTCGTATCTACGCTCTCTTTTGGTTGATGATGTATAACTTGGGTATCTGAAAAAATGTTTCCGTGAGCAGCGTGAAACTTCGTACTCTGTAAATGTCAGTGATGTGACCCCTCAATTTCACTTGGTTGATCATTTAATTTTTTTTGGGGCTCGGAGAAGAAAGAAAGTTGAGTGTGCCTAATTGAGTGAAATGGAGGGAACAATTTTGAGCATCATCGTTGGAAACCTTACAAGCATATGCATCTAAATCTGTTAAACCTTACAGGTAACTGCAGCAGGCATGCAAAGTGCCCTTGTTGGACAAGATCTTAACGGATGTGCATTTGTTTATGGATCGTTGAGCTTCTTGGATAAAATGTCATGTGGAATTGTGCTGTACTTTTTGGAATCATATTTGAGTAAGTTGTTTTTATTCCTTATTTCCATGTGAGGTGTCTTTTCGCGTCTTCGGTATCTTTCTTATTTTCATATATGAAATGTGATCATATCTAATACTCCGTATGTTTTTGCAGATACTTCTACAAACATCCAAGGGTTTCTTACACTGTCAGTACCAAGTTACACGCTTACACGATATGCCTTGGGCCTGGTTCCAGCAATATGCGCTTTCCTTGGTGTCGCGGTGACATTCAGCATGGACCTAGATACTCCTCCAAAGGCGTTATTAGACCCTCTCCCTCTCTTGGCATGACTCGGTTCAAGGTTAACGATTAGATTGACTGTAGAGCTTTGTTCAATTGTAGGATACTTGATTTATAGCAACACTGAAAATCATTCTGTTGGTCATCCTATTGTTTTTAGCAGTTCCTCAAGCTGTTTTTTCTTTAACGGAAAGTTTCTGCAGTCTGTCTATTTTGTAAATGGAGTATTGTATAAAATTACGGCCTTCGACAAGTTCTCAGTTCCTTCACATTGTAATACATGTCTGACATTTTGGTTTGGAAACCATCTGATACAACCACGATTTTGTTAGATAACTACTCCCTCCATCCCGTTTGAATATATTACAGAGCATAATTTTACTACCATCTAATGAGCCATGTCAGTGAATGAACCGATACCAACTCGCCTCTTTCGGCGAGCTAGATGTTAAGTGGACCGTTTTGCCCTCTTCACGTCACCTGTCTTTCTTTTTTGATTGGGATGGTCGGAACTTGTAGCGTTCTTTGCATCTTTGTGGATGCAGCCTGGCGGAAGGACAGAAGGGCAGCTTATGGATGGGTGGTTCAGTCGAATAGTAAAGTTCTTTTGAAACATGGTACCAAGATTTGGGCAGAATCCCGTCTTAAGGCTGAAGCTTAACTTTGTCTGCAGCGCTTTGCCGCTTCCTTGGGCTGCTAATGCGGCCATGCGGGTCTTTATCATGTTTTCATCTTCTCCGATTGTCTTAATTTGGTTTTACGGGTGATGAATATTGAAACCGCTCACCCCTCACCCCTCCGTCAAGACATATATTGTTATATAAGAATTTTGGCCTTTTTATTGGATTGTAAAACTTTTGTACATAGATCTAAACAATATAGGACGTTTTATAAACCCAAAACACTACAAAAATGTGTCAATGAAACTAAATTCGCTAATGGGTTAATAGAGATCGTGTTAAATTAGTTCTATTCTATTTATTTGGGTAAAGCTTAGTGTCACTTTTAATTCGATTTCATTCGAGTTCAATTTGGTTAGCAATATTAATCGTATATACAATTTTTGATCAAGTGGCCACTATCAGTTCACATGAGTTTCATGTCGGTATTTCCTTGAAATCGAAGACGAAAAATTGTTTTTACATTAATCAAATTTTTCTATTTGAATGTAATAATTTAAAAATACTATTAATAAATAATGAATCAACCAAAAAAACCTATGATTAAGGGTGTTTTTATGAGAAAATAAAAACTTTTGATTCAGGTAAATTGGTTCAATATTATCAGTTCAAATGTAGTTTAGATTCCCGTATATTGAGTTCCGTCCAATTTAATTCAATCTGGATTGAATCATCAGATTACTTACATCAAGTATAATTCAGATAATATTTCGATCGGTTTTTCAGGTCCGGTTTATTCTTCAAGTCTAAAATGAAACCATAAACCTAACACTTGAACCACCACTCCTTATTTTGGAGCTCAAAATACACCAACAGTTCTTGCCTGTCCTCTCTTTTACAAAAATCAAAGTGAGAGAAGAGAATGCCTCCGAAGAAAGTGCAGAGTGACTCCGAAGACGACGATGATAAACCCTTATCCCTCAAAAAGACTCAACGCCAAAAACCCAACAAACAACAACAACCCATTGACAACAAGGTTTTCCTTTTCTTCTTATTCTTCGCTATTTCTTTTATGAGATGGTCTCACAATAAGCTTATTGTTTTTTATTTTCGCTTTCTTTATCTGTCATTTCTTTCTAGGTTTAAAATTTGTGTCTTTGATTATTTTGTTTGTTAATTTGTTGTTTGTAGAAAAGGGTAAAGAGGGTAGCCGAGGAAAAAAAGGGTGTGGAAGATGTAAAGAAGAGGCAAAAGAAAGTTTATGATTTGCCTGGTCAGAAGCGTGACCCTCCTGAAGAGGTTCGCTTTCTTTCGGTTTCTTCTACGTGGTACCCTTGTATTTTTTCGAATTCCAACATGTACTCGTAGTTTTCTAAAATCAATTACTTCAATTTCCCCGTCGTTTATCGTTAATTGATGAATGAAGTTTTAGTAATGGGTGGTTTGCGGAATATTGTTGCAATGCAGAGAGATCCACTGAGGATTTTCTATGAAACTCTATATCAGCAGAAGCCTACCAGTGAACTTGCTGCTGTTTGGTGAGAATTCTTGTATTATGTTTATGTTGGTATGAAGTGCGCCAATATTGCTGTTATGATAGCATTCATTTATAGATGTATCCAGAACTTGCTGCTGTTTGGTGAGAATTCTTGTATTATAGTGTGTTGTTTATTGGGAGAAACCCTGGTAAGGAATGGTTTGAGAGATGACCGTATCATTGTCGTAATAGCAAGCTGTAAACTTTTTTGTCGGGGGATGCAAGTGGTTGGTATAAAGTGTGTTGTTTATTGCGAGAAATTTAAGTAAAGGATTTTTTGATAGGTGGCAGTAATTTAAGCTGTAAACTTTTGTATCAGTGGATGCGAGTGATTAGTAACTTTGTAGAGTTTGTACACGAGGATTAGAGTGCCTTGATTTCTCCTAGTGACCATAATGTGAGAAAGGTTGTCCCATTTGTTAAACAAATTCCATGATTAGTGCATACTGCATACATTGGGTTCTTGATAATGTTGAAACATAAGTTCTGGTGTACACGAGAATTAGCGTGTCTTCTATATCTCCAGTCATTATGCGTTATCCTTGGTGATGCTTGATCTTAAATTTGTGTTTAGCAAAGTTTTTTTTTGAGGACTATTTGATGAGGAGTGATATAGGCAGTCCTTGGTAAATTTTGAAGCTCTTGCCTAGTGTTCATGAGGATATATAAATTTTTTTGCCAAAAAAACATCAGATTAGTCTTTTGAAGCTCTTGTCTAGTGTGCATGACGATATATTAATTTTTTTGCCAAAAAAACATCAGATTACCATATTCAGGAACTTTGGCGGTAGTGCTTGTCTGTGCGTATTGGTTGCTATACCCTGTGTGTTACAGGAGATGTGGATCTTTGCTTAAGAGCTAGGGATCTTGTTGTCGACTTGTCGTACTTGCAATAGTATCTGGAGTTTATTTACTTGAGCAGTTGACCCTTTCAATCTTTTTTATGATTTAATTTAAAGGTTGACATTGGCCTTATTGACATGATGGAGCCTTATCTCAGAATGCTTTAAATTTGATGATACACGAATAAGTTTGACTAAAGTGTGTCAACTTCTTGGTCACTGTAGTAAGCCTAGTTTCTGTTGCCATTCCTCTCTTTTAATCAGAGTGTGGTTTTCTCAGCTTCTTGACAAGTTTTGTTGGCTGGACTTGAAGTAGAAAACTGTTATCTAGTAAGGCTGGCTGATAACTTCTGTATGTTTCCTTTTAACTAACATGTCTTATTGTGCGGCCTAGTTCAGGCGCACTTTCTTACACTAAGATGTCTGCCTTGAACTTTAGAGGACCACAACACTGTGAATACTATGCATAGGATGTAGGATAGGTCATACTTTTACCGTGTAAGAACTTAGATCTTATCACTGTCTTTTGTGTCCCTGTTTGAAATTTATTCCGGACTTGCGCATTTTATGCTGAATAAATTTGTAAAAAATACTGATATGTTGGTAAAGATGCAAATCCTTCTTCCCCTGGGTATGGACCCGTTGGTAAGTCTGCTATGCTGTCCCTTCTGTTACTTGTATACCTTCCCAAACCATCATGCTTAAATGGAGTTTTAGCAATGATAAATTGATTATACTTCAGATTGTGTTGACTAAAAATCGCCTAGTTATGCTTTAGTAGGAAAAAATACAGTTGTTCCATATCAGATCTTATCTCCTCTGTATTTATGCATGAGTTTTGACAATGCTTCAGTTGAGATTTGTGCTCTGGAAAAACACACATCTTCCGCGTACAAGGCAATTTCCGTTTCTTGGTTATTAATAAAATTTAGTTGGTAGGAAATGGAAGGTGGGGGAGGGGAGAATGGATTCATCTTCCGCTTACAAAGCAATTTAAAAACCCTCTTAACATAAAAATTATTATTCGGAAGGAAGATGATAATGTTCCATTTCCCTTTCCCTTCCCTGTCTTCATCTTTCTGTATTCAAACAAAGGGTAAACCTTTCCTACGTTCGGGGAATTTTAATTAAGCTTGTAGTAGAGATCCATTTTCCCTTCAATCCAATTTGCTATCCAAATGAATTTCCCTATTTTTCCCTTCCCTTTGATGGGTAACTGAAGCATATTTTCTGAGCATGTTATTGTTTACACTTTACAGTGACTGAATTTCAAGGTTGGCATTTACTTTCTGTTGAAATTATCTTTGTGAAGTAAAGGAGACTTATCATAATTTCCCGTGCTTGGTTTTTCCAATTCATAATTGTGTATCTTTTTAGTTGATAAATAAGCACGTTATGTTTGAGTAGTAAACTTTCAGTTTATGGTTTTGAGGCATTTTGATTATCTGCTTGTGCACTTGGTCCGACTTATCCGCTTTTGAAATGACTAATTACTTTTCCGAGAATTATGAATAATTGGTGTAATTGAAGGATGATGGAATCTGGATTGCTTGGATTGGAGGAGGCGAAGAAGGTGTACAATAAGAAAATGAAGGCAAAGAACCAACGGGTTACATCTCCGGCTAAACCTGTAAAGGCAGTGAAGGAGACTCGTTCCGCGCCTGTTAAGAAGAAATCGGAAGCCTCTGCGCAGAATTCATCAACCAAAAAGAAGACACCAGTGTCCAAACAATCAAAGAAGGCCAAGGCTGAAAGCTCTGAAGAAGACCCCAGCTCTGATGAAGAATCGGCATCATCATCAGAAGATGAAGTTGTTCCTGTGAAAGCAAAAGCTAAAGCAAGAGCAAAAGCAAACTAAGTGGGGCATTAGGTGAGATTAGTTTGTGTAGGAAATTAAGAATATTGTTACGCGAAGATGAGACTAGTAAAGAATCGGCAGTTCATTGTAGCCACTAATGCTTATGCAGTTGTAACTCGTATGTTGTCGATGAAAACTAAATTGAGTTTCAGGTTGGACTGTTGGAGTTTCGCAGACCTGCGTGTGTACTTCGACTTATCTCTTCACTTGACCTTTTTGTATCTCAGAGTAGTGGGAAAAACTCTGCATCTTTTGACTCGAAGTCTTATTATTAACCCTCCATTTTCACTCAATATCAAGTTATATTCACTCGAGAGTTGGTTATCTCAGTTTGATAGCTCGGGATAAACGGATTGCTCGACCAGCTTATCAAGATCAGTGCTTCTATTAAAATGATAATCTGAATTGGAAAGTTTATGCTTTATACATTGGATCATTAGATTGCTTTTAAAGACGACTTCAAGTTAGTCGATTAGGGTCATTGCGAGTCAATGGTTCTTAGTTAAGTTAATTCAGGGCAAGCAAAATTTGGGTTCGGAAGAGCTCAGATTAATTTGCTTGTCAAATAATGTATACTGCAGCTAGCTAGTAGGTTATTGCTTAGACTACGAATACCGCCTATACCATTTTTAGAACTATAATTTTTTAAACCATAAAAATATATTCCTACATGTATTTAAATTCTAGCTCAACCCATTAATGAAATAGATTGGAATGTGATGCCAATGAGAAGAGAAATAAATTTTTGAAATAGATTGGAATATGATGCCAATGAGAAGAGAAATGAATTTGAAACCTCGTAATTTTCCGCGTGGAGTGTTGCCATATTATTTTTCTGATTGTGGAGTTAAGACCTAAGATCATCTCTATTTCCTAAAAATGGATGGTCTATTTCCTTATAACGGACCAGATTGTATTCTAAATTTATCCGACGACTCTAAATTTATGCACGAAAATAAAGATATAATGTGTATAAAATTATTATTAAATGATTGTTAGAGAGGAAATGAAGAGAAAAGAAATGGAGATGATCTTTATGCCTTGTTGTGCATGTTTTTCCCTCTATATTAAGGGATGATTCCTCCCTAACTCACCCCTTATTTCTATATCAAGAGAGGAAATAAAGAGAAATAAATGGAGATGATTCAAATTGAATTTTACCTTTATAGGGGGGATGATTCTTCACTATCTTACCTCTTATTTCTACTTTTTACAGCCATTATTAACTACCAATCTCCTCTTATTCCTTTTTGTTTCAAGTTCTATTACTCGGATAATAATTACCTCCATTTTTTGCAAGCCCGTGAATTTCAAGGGGTTAGGGATGAAGTTAAAGTCTACTTCATCCTTAACCCAACTGAAATAATCAAATATTAAAATTTATCAAATCCATTCTAAGCTATTTCAAACGATCCAATAAAATGCCAACTCCACTCCAAAAATGATGAAAGAGAGTAAGATGATGAAAATTGTTAATAGTCGAGAATACAAATGGTCTAAAATCAAAATATCAACAGAAAACCCGAAAAGGTTCAAAAAAGACCCTAAAAAATCTACGGGCAAAGATCTGGTTACTACTTTGAAACAGTGTTTCATGTGTCTTCGTCTTCGACATCACCTTTGTTCAACAAACAACAAGCTTTTTCTCCAGCTTAACAATGGCGGTCGACGCCGATGTTCCTCCAATTATCGCTGCTCAGCTTAATTACCTTCTTTCTCACTCCCCTTTCCGCATCAAAGTTTGCACTTTTCTCCTTCTTCTTCGTTTTTAGGGTTCATTTGATTAATTAATCCTTCAATTATAATCGTATATGAATTGATTTCAGGTTGATCAGATGTGGTCCGGTTCTAATAACTTGCCTTGGTTTGATCATTTTACATTGTCCATACCCTTTTGCCTTGATTACATTAAATGTAATTTCTTCGATTTCTTTATCTTTCTCTTTGTCGATTTTTTGTTTGTGTTGTGTCGTCGTCATTTGTTTACCTTTACTTAAAATTGTCAGAAAAGAGTAACTCAAATTCTTGTTTAAGATGAAATATTCATGTGAATCTTAAAATGGTCCCCATATTGTATATATAAGACAAAAACAAAATGTCTAGGGACTCACAAAAAGCTTGTACTCCCTCCGATCCAGACAATTG
The DNA here is from genome assembly GCA_018983105.1 of Silene uniflora. Taxonomy (NCBI): domain Eukaryota; kingdom Viridiplantae; phylum Streptophyta; class Magnoliopsida; order Caryophyllales; family Caryophyllaceae; genus Silene; species Silene uniflora. Next base: position 8,219 of record JAGPOY010000541.1, on the reverse strand, counting down.
GTAACATAGGAAAAAAGTGGTAATTTAAGAAAAGTTGAAGGGTAAAGTAGGAAAGTTTGATTTTGGGTTCAGGTGGATTTAAGTGGGGTGGTATTATCAATCAAGTGGGGTGGTATTTGACCAATTGACCTCTTTTAATTTTAAGACGGATATGAGACCAATTGAGTAAGTTAAGGGAAACAATTGCTTGAGACGGAGGGAGTATTTTTAAAATGCGTAAATTTGAATTCTTTTTCTTGCGCATGTTATTTCTTTTAACTGATAGAGGGAGGAACAAAATTCGAAATGCAAGCAACTTTACTTTGGACAAATTTGTGTTTGTTTATTTACTGTTTGCTGCTGTTTGCTTATACAAAGATGATTGTAATATTGGTGTATGTGTGTGTATGTACAGGGGATATAATGTTTGATGTGGAGAGTCCGTTATCTGCACCAGATGTAATATTTGGTGTAGATGATGATAAATTTCCGCCTTTTCTCCTATCTGTTAATGATCCCACCAAGTCCCCGTTAGCTACAATAAGCAACTGGAACAGTCGGGACCCTTCTAAATTGTTGTCCTTCATCCTCCAGCTAAGGTTTTTCTCTACTTTGATACATTTATTTCTGAAATTGATAGAATGCTTTGTGATATCAGCCGAGTACCTGATATATAGGAGTATGATTTTCTTTTGGCGTGTGTTTTTTTTTTTTTAATATCAGGGATATGTATTCAGCTTATCAAAAGAAACGCGTTGAGAAGGTTGATGATGTTCGGGTCAAGTTCGAAATTAGCACTATGGTGGCTAGGGAGGTAATGCTGAGTGATCTTTTAGTCGAGTACTTGAATTTCTGACTTGTGAAGTTCGCACTCAACTATTAGTGTTCAAGCCTTAGTTTTGGAATGCTTGCATTACTGTCACTTAGCTAAATTCCGTAGCTTGTTTGCATGTTGATGCATGTACTTGTGCAATTTCTGTTGAGAATATCAAAGCAATCAAGTCTTGTAACTACAGCCATATATATGTTGGACTGTGGCCGTGAGAGAATTTACAAACTACTAACGCTTTTGCATTATTGTACCTACTGAGTACTGACACACTCACCATAAAAAAAATTTGTTCCTAGTAGCATACAAATGTAGCTACTGAATCTCTATGTGCAAATTGATTAGTTCACGGCAAGTCCGTCATTGTTATAGAAGAGACTTGACAAGAACATGAAAACAAGTGAATATCACCGATGAGATTAGATTTCAACATGTAAGCTCTCGATGTGGCACTAAATATAGTGCTCAAGTACAGTTAAGACAAGTTCTCTTTCCGTTCTATCTTCACATCAACTTTGGTAAACAAATATATCTGGGGATCTGCATCTATACTTTGTTTTCAATTTCTTGTTTAGATATGCCATATTGCTCTTGTTGGTTACAGCATAAAAAAATATGAATTCCTTTTTTTTAACTTTGCAGGGGATTGAAATGTCTCTGAGTTCCAATGTTGAAAAGGTATTTGACATAATACCTGTTCTTCTACCCTTCATCTTGTGTTTGTTTGTGACTTGATTCTCTAGTATCATAATACTGCTGCTCGTTCTTTTTGATCTTTTGTGTAGCCAGAGGAGGTTAAATTTGCTGTACCTCTGCTGGACGTAGACTTAAATAATGCGGTTCCAGGTTGCCCTTGGAGACTCCCTCAAAAGATTTACCTACAGGTTTGTTATTTTATTGGAATGTAGTTACTCACTCGCTATGAATGCGTTTGTTTAAAAATGAAAATTACCATGTAATTGAAGGGCAACATTTAGTCAATAGTCATGTAAATTATGTCTTCGGTGCAATTTCATTTTGGGTCATCCGGATATAAATTGCTATTAAATTTTATTTTTTTTGAGGGATATTGCCTGCTATTTGATAGAGCAGGATATCAGATTTCTCGGGCTTGATGAGGGAATGGTGACGGAGAGGGCACAATGGAGGGAAATGATAAATGTGGATTTTTAGTATTTGATGTAATTTTGAAATATTTAGTGTTTTTATTTAATTTTTAAAAAACTTATCTGTTATTTTCGGTTTTATTACACCTTTTTACCAACAACTTTCTTATGTATTAATACTTGGTTCACTTTTAAGGTATCATGGACCCTTACGTTTTACTTCTATTTTCAAAATCGTTTTAATTCCTGTTCTCGATTTAACTTTTATGTTTTATAAAAGAAATCCGGACTTCGATTTTAAAACCTATAATTTTACCTTGGCTTTTGTATCATGTTTCACTCCCCTTTTATTTTTCATTCTTCCTTATCTATATTTTCGCTTTTTGAGGTGTGCGGTCACCCCATGGAAGGTTCTAAAGGATGATTCATGTCAGTCAACCCCAAATCATTTTGAGATAAAGGCTCTGATGTTGTTGTTGTTGGATATTACCTGCTATTTCAGGTGTAAGCTCATGTACATTTGACAGCGCCCCACTAGATGTGATTCAATCAATTACTCTGTTTCTAAACTTCTTCAGCCTTGTATCTTAGTTTCATAGGTTTAGAGGGTACATTCGTGTACATTTTACGAACTAGAACTTCATTGAGCCACAATGTGCATCTCATACACCGGTTCTGTACTAGAACTCTAAAATGAACTATCTTGTCATTGTAGGTCATCTATCCAATCGGAAGAAATTATCAAACAGCTCCTTCAGCGCCACGTATGAAATTGGTCTCAACTCCAGAGTTGAGATCTTTATTTTCTGTCGAAGACGTCAAACTTCCTCCCTGGATGGATGGAATGTAAGTTTTCAGGGTAAAAGCCCCGATAAAGTCTTTTGTAACTCCCGTTTTTTGGTTGGGATTATCATTCAATGATTGTGTGTTTCACTGTGTGGCATTATATGTTGAATTTATCAGGTGCATGGCTGAATATATTCCTGTTTTGGAACAAGTACTCCAGAAGCAGGTTTTTTTCTCTATCTTTTCCTTTTTTATTTCACTGTATCCACTTCAAGTGAACTACTAGCATCATCTAAGCTGGACTATTTTTTTTTTTTTTTAAGATATCGGAGGCAGTTTCTCTTATTGGATTTAGGAGGAAACTCATTGAGGCACTGCCGCCTTTCTTTGGAAGGCCATTAGAAGCTGATGCGGTATGTGCTACCTTCGCTGATGTTGATTGACTTCATGTGTTTCAATTAGTTTCCATATTCTGCTAACTTCGATCGCATCTTCTCAGATATTTGGTAGGAGAGCAACAGCTCTTGTCGCTAATGGAGTGTTTACCTTTTTGGTATGCTTAATTTGTTATTTGTTTTTATTAATATGATTCAAGCCCAACACAATTTTCACTTTGGGTATTCCAAAACAGCCTCTTTGTGTTGTTAACACCGGGTAAAGTTGTGTACATCCGATATACCCCAAGCCTGATATTCTGATAACAACAACATTACCCCGGTGCTTCAACAACATTCCCCCCAAGGCCCCAACCCTGATATTTGCAGAAAAACTCGAGGCACTAGGATAATTTTGCTGCAACTAAAGACAATACATACGAATCTTCAACTTAAAAAGGCAAAGTTCACTGAATCTGAAACTATCTTAAGTACTTTTTGTGACAATCATCACATTTTGAATGCTGCTGTAGACACTTGTTAGCAAGATTGGGCGGTTAGTGGATTACCTATCTTCAACTGTTATTGTTCGTGTTACAGGTGCACTTCCTTATTCCTGTTCATTTCCCCAGGCAACAACCAACTTTGATATTACAAAGCTCGCAGGTATAACAGCTTGTACGATATTTCAGTTTTTTAAAAGCGTCTTAACTACATACATCGAGTATCTCTAGTTTTTGGTTTTCGTTTTTGTGTGTATGTGTCATTTTTCTATTTGGTCATTGTAATTTATCCCCCATATAACCACTATGTCACTGTCTAATTCATCCATGGTGTGCGAATTGGGGTCTTGCACTACAACGAGAGAGCGAATTCCTGTGCTGATAACTTTGATATGTTGCAGCATTTCAACGCACAAGGACTTCCAATTAAGTCAGCTCCATTGTCAGAATACCCATGGAGCCCGAGATGGGAATTATCCGAAATGGCTTCAAGAATATTGTAATGTTCCTTCTTGTTCATGTTTTTATTTTTATTTTTCAGGATTTGTGTACCGTTTCCCTGACAATATCTATAATTGTGTTTGGTTAGTGATTATTTGGTGGCAGAGTCTACCAACTTCAAAAAGTTGTGCAGTGAAGCCACGCAACAACGTTAGCACTGACGAATTGGGATTGAAGCTCTTTCAAGTTTATTCCCGCTACTAATCCTCCTGTTGTATCATGTATTCATGTGTCTTAGGATTGGGCTGATTTTTCATAACCTATTTCTCGTTTTGCTTGTAAATGTCATGCGTTCTTCTTACCCATTTTTTAGAGTTTGTGACAGGATTATCAAATCGGCCACTTTGGTTATTAGATATGGTTGTCCATCATCCGTTTGATGTTTTTTTTTTTTTTCGGACTGAGAAATTTAACACCTATCCATTCTCAACATTTCATATCATCTTCTACTAAGCTCACTTTTCAATTCTTCACTGCTTCAGAAATATAATAAAAACTACGGTATGAATATGCACTGCAAATTATGGCTTATAGCAATGTCTTTATCAAGTTCAGTTAGATGCTCTGGGACAGGTTCACTAGCCACAACTCAAAACTCGTGTTGCTTCAGTCGTTTGTGCTCACGAAAGAGCCTTGATTCTTTTTTGCTGGAGATTCATCCGTTGACGACACATAGGTCATATTTATACGATTGTTACGAATGTTGGATTATTAGTATTAACAATTGAATGATGAATAAAGGTTCGGATAATTTTCTTAAATTTGCCTATTCTTTAATTATTTGTCTTTTGCTGTGTACTGAACAATCATATTGGAGAGTTTCTATTTATAAACTTGGAGAGTACTATTTCATCATCAAACAAAGTTACGACTTACGAGGATTATATGACTTTTTGCGAGTTGAGTACAAATGAGATCTATCGGACAATGGAAAATTGATTAAAATCTTACCAGAAATTCCCGAAATTAGGTACGAACTGAATACTTCAAGCAGAGAAATTCCCAGGCAAACAGAAAAATAAATTGAATAAATGGTGCTAAACAAGCCTGATAAAAATGAAAAGAATAATACAGAGTACTCACAAGAGCTAGCACCATAGTGGCAGACCTAGAAAACTAGTTTTAACTCCGAATGTTTAACACAAAATTGAAACAAAAAAAAAAAAAATTGACAAAAAAAAAAAAAATCTTCTAAATGTGCCGGGACCCCCCAGATCCCATAAGCTAGATCCACCGTTGGCTAGTAGTCTCACAAAAGAAACCACTTGAAAACTTGGAAGGCTACAGCCTTGAGAAAAGATATAACCATATTCGACACTTGGATGATGTTCTAGGCAATACAGCTTCCAGCATACAGCAATGACTTCACATGAAAACGGAAACTCTACGTACCTATCCTCTTGAAGACTCAAAATGAAGATGAAAACGAAATGAAAGCCAAAACAATTGGTGAGAGCAACGCTTTGGCTTTTTGCCTTTCCCTGTCATCTTGAACGCGTGCATGTATGATGTTATTGATAATAATTCTTCAAAACTGCAGGCACTACCATCTTCAATGCTTCACAAGCCTTATTCACATCAGACTCAGAGTGGCCTCCAGATACAAACAATCTGATTCCCACAGGCAACGGACATCTATCCAACACCGACTTATTGGAAACCACCACAAATACATTATGCTCCTTCAATAGCTGCATAACTAACTATTAGCTCTACCATCATATTTTACAAACAACTTGACGAAACATTTCAACTAACATTACCTCATCTGCAATATCTTCAAAGAACTTCTGTTCATTCTTCAGGGGCCCCGTGGATTTCTTTAGTTTCAGAAAAACTATTGGAGAATGAGGATTGCTTCCTATTTCTAGTCCTTGCAAGTCGGATAAACCTGCAGTCAAATTGGACAAACAACTAACTCAAAATTCATGCTGCAGTCACATGAGGCTTCCCTTTTTTTTAAAAAAAACGGAAACTCAGACAACGCCATGTGACCCTAGTTTTAAAAGAGAATGAAGTGAACATGGTCAGAGTTGATTGTCCGCTACTAGCCTTCTAGAAAAGAAATGAAAACATACCAGCCCATAAGAAGGCTACATTCTCCTTCAACTTTGCAGTCATGTTAGGATTATCTTCAAGCACATCAATAGCAGATATGGCAGCAGTTGCAAGATATGGAGGCAAGGAAGCAGAGAAGACATAACCTGAGCTACTTAGACGCTGTAAAAGTGTGACCATCAAGAAAGATTGCAGATTAGCACAGAAAAAAAATCAAGTTATGGAGTACAATTTACGAAGGAAGCGAGGTACGGCTGCCAAAAACAGAAAGATATTGAATCAAAGTGATGATACTTTGGGTGGTTTCTTTTTACCTGGTGATCAATGGCTCTTAAATTCCCAGTACAAAATCCTCCATCGGCAGCTAATGCATGGCCCATCGAAGCTGTTATGATGTCAATTTTTTCAATCTGCAAAGCACTGGGTATCAAACGCGACATAATGGTACCTATTTACTAAAATGAATATTGGAAAGAGAACATAAAAATTATGTGCAGCATACAGGAACTCCGTAATACTCGGTGAGACCTCTTCCTGTATCACCTAGCACCCCAAATGAATTGCTCTCATCCATTACAACTCGGTATCGGTATTTTTCTTTCAGTTTAATAATCTCATCTAGTGGAGCAATCAAACCCGAGTTCTGCAAGCAAAAAGGAAGATTACTGTTTCACAAGTTATACAGTCAAGGCAACAAGAAAAGAGATCACAATATAAATCCTTAATGCATTCAGTGTTAACATCAAAAATGATTTTTGTGGCAAGACTTGATGCAAGGGATAGATAAGCTTGTGAAGGCGATCTTCCTGAACAAAAAAGCTTCGAACAAATCTCTTCCCCCTTCCTACTCGGAATCTGAGACTATCAGAGATGCCGAATTCTCAAAAATCATACAAAAATTAAACTCCAGCCATACAAAATATAGAAAGAATCCCTACAGTAGAGTGAAAGAATAAGAGGCGGGAGAAATCATGGTAATGACAAGGAACAGAAGTTCAAACACGAACAAGTACATGACACGCAGTTAAAGACAAGGACAGAGGAGCAATTCCGTATACCAAAAGTCCAAAAGATAAGAAAATGAAGTTCTCTTTATCATTTCAACCAGATAATTATGAGAAGGATAAGGAGCTAGAAGAGAAGCAAACTGGAAGCGAAAAAGGCAACAGGAGGGAAAAATCATCCAAATGACAAGAAGGCACAAGTACAAGCATGGCTAAGTACATGAACACTGGTAAAGAAAAGGAAGAAGGATGAAAGCAAATGTAAGAGCCAGAGATATGAGAAATAGTCTCTATCACTTTAAAGGGAACTATGAAAATTATAGGCTAGAAGTGAAGCAAAAACGCAGCTGACTGGAGAACTTCATGCGAGAATGGAAGGCGATAAATAATGGAGATAATAGGATATAATTTTTTTTTCGCCGTATTCGACTATATTTACTTTTATGGAGCAATAAAAAAACATGAGAGTAAAGCGTGTTAGCGTTATAAAGATAGAGCTCACTGAGCATACGTAATCTTTTTACTTCTTAACTCTGAATGAAGGATTTTACAGCAATCATTTTAGAATCCAATTTCATAAATTAATTAAGCTTAACGATAATCAGAAAAAAGCAACTCCAACAAATAAAATACCTGATAAACTGCTTCAATTACAATGTAACGCCGAACCTTCCTAGCTCTCTTGTTTTCTACAGTAATCTTCTCAAGAGTTTTTTCTAGGGACACCATATCATTGTGCTTGAAATACACAATCGTGCTTCTTGATAAATACAGTCCATTTTGAATACCCCAACTAACACCCTCATCCCTGTGGATAGTTATTAGAAGAATAGGCTATTAAAAGAAATACATTAATGAGATTTCATTTACCCAAAAACACAATTAAGGGGAGGGAATAAACAAAATAACAAAGCTTGAATAAACAAGAAAATCATATAGTAACAAGACCAGTAAACGACAGTCGACACCACCTACAATATGTCTCGGTTTTAAATTATGTGCACCCTTATTTCTTCTCTAAGGCTGTACTAGTTATTGCTAATTAGAAATAAAAGCATACTATCTTCATATGCATGCGA
>JAGPOY010000540.1:0-22674 GCA_018983105.1 Silene uniflora | reverse complement strand
TCTTTTTCTCATTGCTCTTTTCTTTCTCTTGGTCATTCCTATTCTCACCTCTCCTTCAATTTCTCCTTTCATTTTCCTCCTCTCGCATGCTCTCTGCATTCCTTTTGCTTGTTGTCTCAACAACGACTTCCTCCATTTCTTCTTGTTGTACTCTAGGACCGTCATATTGAGTCCCACTCCTCAAGTGTATGGCATTTGCGGTTTCATTTCTTGTTGGAGGGTTGCCTTGGGGAGGCAATTGCCCTCTTTGTCTACTTGAACTAGATGAGGCCAATTGGGAGATTTGGGTCTCAATCATCTTGTTATGGGCTTAGATGCTGTTGATTGTGACATCCTTAGCTTGACTATCCCTTTGCATTTGAGCGAAGAAGTCTTGTTGGCTCTTTTGCATTTGCATGACCGCTCTTTGAACATCAAAAGGTTGGTCATGTGTTTGGTTGAAGGGTGCATTTTGTTGGAAAGGTTTGTTTTGATTTTGATTGAAAGGTGGTCTTTGATTTTGAGTTCTCATGGGAGGTGGTTGGTATGGAGGTGGGTTTTGGACATTTTGGCTCTTGTAGGAGAGGTTAGGATGGTACTTGGTGCTCTCATTATAGAAATTGGAGTATGGAGTACCATTTCTATATGCTTGAAACGCATTCACTTGTTCATTCGAACCTCTACATTCTACCTTGTCATGTCCCAATGTTCCACAATTCTCACAAATTCCACTTGGGCTTTATGGTGCCACTGTCATAGGATGAACATGTTGCGTTGATATTGCATTAGAAGCTTTTACTCAATTTGGCAAAGGCCTTCTCAAAGTTGGAATTCATAGTATCAAGGTGTGAACAAAGTTGGGCACTCAAGTCGGCTTCTATTTGAGTGACGGAATCGACATCATGTCTTCCTCCTCTAGTAGCCTTCCTAGGCCTACTATATTGAGAGTTATGAATTGTCATTTCCTCGATTTTGGACCAAGTTTGATTGTCATCAACCTCGGTGAATCTTCCATTCGAGCCCATGTTGAGCACATTCCTTGCATTTTCATAAAGACCGTTCCAAAATTGTTGAACTAGGAACCATTCGGTAAGACCATGATGGGGACAAGAGCGATATATGGACTTGAATCTCTCCCAAGCCTCGTAAAGAGACTCCTCATCCCTTTGCTTAAATCCGGTGATTTGAGCTCTTAACATGTTTGTCTTCTCCGGTGGATAGAATTTCTTGTAGAAAGCTAAGGCTAGCTTCTTCCATGAGTCAATGTCTAGATTGGCTTTGTCCAAACTTTTGAACCATTTCTTAGCGGTGCCAATTAGAGAGAATGGAAACAACACCCATCGAATTTGGTCTTGTGTGACACCATTTTGAGATATGGCCTCACAATAGTCACAAAATGTCTCCATATGAAGGTTTGGATCCTCACTTGGCATTCCTCCAAATTGACTACGCTCTACGAGTTGGATGAAGGCGGTTTTGGCTATGAAATTTCCGGTTAGATGTGGTGGTGTTGGGTTTGCATTTGGTAAATCTTCTTCGGTGGGAACGGAGTATGATGAAAACTTAGGCATGATTGGTGGATTGTTTGGGATTTGGCTAGTTGTTTGTGGGTTTTCCTCTCCTTGTGTTGCAAAAGGGTTGGAAAAGACTCTCTCAACTTCAATTATCCTCACTTCCACGAGTTCTCCTAAATGATCCGTTGTTGAACTAGAAGGGTTCCTAAGAGCTCTTCTAAGTCTCCTCAAGGTTTTCTCTATCTCAAGATCAAGAGGCACAAGAGGGTCTTGTATTGTTCTTGGCATGCAAAATATCAAACACGATGAAATAATTAGAAACTTACCTTGAGGAATGGACTTCCCCAAGGTATAAGAGACAAAAACTAAGTACCGCAAAAGACAAATAAATCTACTAGCAAAACACCGTCCCCGGCAATGGCGCCATTTTGGTGGGACGATTGTCGTCGTATCGCTCACACAAACACATTTATATTCTCCAACAAACTAACTTGATAGTGAGTAAGTCGGGGTCGGTCCACGGGACGGGTAACTAGTATTAGCATCTATTCGTCTTAGGTTATGCAAAGTAAAAGTCTAAAGGGTAACAATTGTGTTGGAGATAAAGTCTATAATCTAAAGCAAAGTAAACAAGCAAGTATGGATGTAATCAAATAAGGACAAATACTTTGGTGTCATGGGATTATAGGGGATAATCATGGGTAAAACACATGCATTTCTGAATTAGGTAGATTGATTGAGGTCATAACGAAATAAGGTCGAGGCTTTCGATCTTACAACCCTTAGGTCGGAAAGGGTTATTTATTACCCGTACACCCTAACTTCCCTACTAGACTTAAACACGGTCTAACCCTCAATCGAGGCTTTCGATCTTACGACAAGGTTTGAATAGTAGTCTTGCGATCCTTGAGGCTTTCGATCTTACAAGGTTCGCATGGACTAAAGAGAATCAATGCTAGTTTTGTCTTTCAAGCATTTCATCAAACATAAAGCATGCATAAGACTAGATAACATCACAACAAGTTTAATCAATCAATTAACCCTCAACATTAGCATATGTTCATCCCCATAATCATTCTCCTAATTACCTATTTACCCTAGTTGGGTAAATACTCACTAATCATGGTAAAATTGCAAGTAAGAGGTAAAGAGTAACTAGCATATGAAAACATGATGAATGATTAAATGGATTAACAAGTAATTAAAAGGATTAGGGATTATACCAACTTTAAGGAAACTTGATCAATAATGAAATAAGAAGAAACCCTTTGATAAATGAAGAGATGTCAATTCTCCAATTACAACCCAAGTATTTTTCAATCTAATCTAAGAATGTTGTTGAAAGATTAAGCTAAATTAAAGAGTAATTAAAGATTTGATTACAATTGATTGAACTAATTAATCCTAATTTGCCCTAATTCTCCCATAATTCTCTATATTAGGCTAATGAGGAAGAGAGGGTATTTATACTAAGTGTAGAATTAGGTTAAGTTGAGGTGGAGTGTCGCTCAAGGTCATGGCGGAGTGATTAGGAGTAGCACGGGTCGCAAGGCGGTCGTCCGGGCTTGTTATACTTCAGGGTTGCCCGGCCTTCAGGATGGTCGCCCGACCTCGGGTCGGGGTCGCCCGACCTGGCTTCTGGTCGCTCGGCCCTCAAGTGTAATCGCCCCATCTGCTCTAAAACCAGCGCGGCTCAGCTCCTAGCCCGTGGGGGCTCCTCGACTTAGCTCCTTTTCTTCACTTAGGCCTTTGGTTATGCCTCCTCTACATGCTTGACCCTTGGGTGTCTTCCATTTAGCTCCGAAATGCTCTTAAATGTGCGTTGTTTGGCTCCTCCGCCTACAAGTAAGCACAAAACCAATAGGAAGCAAATAGAAAGCTAAAGAGGAAGAAAGGGCCCTAATGAATACATAAAAGCATGCAAAATGGGGTTCATTAAGGGGTTAAAAGTGCAACTATTATGGTCACATCAACGCGTCGATGGCTGTGGACGCATCACATTCCCTGATTGCTATTTTCTCGTTATTGAACCTGGTGGTATAGTCACTTATTGTCTTGTGGAAGCCTTGGACTATCCTGTAGAGGTCACTTCCATGCTTTGGGGGCTAAGTGCTGCTCGCGAATTGCTGGGTGAATGCATTTACCAACTCAGCAAATGTTGCTATGGACTTGTTAGGTAGACCCACAAACCATCTCAGTGCTGCTCCCGACAGCGTGGAACTGAATCCTTTACACATGCTAGCCTCCTTCACGTGCCCGACGGCTGTCGTTGTCATCATCTTTTGCTTATACTGGCTGATGTGGTCATAAGGATCTGTTGTTTCGTCGAAGAGCGTCATGTTTGGGTTGGTGAACCCTTTAGGCATTGCTATCACCGAGATTGCATCTACGAATGGTGAATCCACGTAGCTATCTGGTCCTGCTTTCTCAAGAGCCGGGGGCATCCCTGGTACCCTGCTTAAAATATCTCGTAGCTCCGTATATTGTTGATATGTTAGGCCGCTAATTGGCAATTGAGGATGCTGGATGTTACCCCTTGATAGGGGCTCATTTACCCCTGGATGGTTAGTCATCGGGGTGTCTGTCACCAGCGTTTCCGGGTGCCAGCTTTAATGGGGTCTGACTGTATAGCATGTGCCAGAGATTTGGTTAGTTGTAACGGAATTGTTAACTAGCAGATTACCTGGTGCCGCCTCGAGGGTGTCGAACGTTGGCTAGCCATCTGGCGTCAGATATCCTAGTCCTTGCGGGACTATTATACGTTCTGGTTGCACGCCCGTCAGATCCAATCTGGTGACTAATTCGTTGTGGATTTATCGTGTTGGATGCCCACTTCCTGATGCCTCCTCCGCACGTCCTGCTGGCGAAATCAGGCTTCCTGCTTCCTTGCTTGCTGGTGTGTTTCCCAGATGCCACAAGAGATCCACCTGTGCCAAGATTTCTTTGTTTCTCCTTGTTTCTAGTAATTCTGCCTTTCTCTGCTCGTCGCACATACCTTCCACCGCTTTTGTCAGGCTCTCCATACTGTCAAGCAGAATTTGTGCGGTGTTCAGGGTTGACTGCGGCTGCGCACTTCCTGTCCCCTTGTCCTGCTTGGGATGCGTCCCTGTGGCTTTGGTAGACTTTTGGGAAGGCAGAGGCCTTGGCGTTTGCTCGGATGCCTGATCTTGAGCAACCATCATCCGGCTTTGAGGGGGACCCGTTAACGGCTGGCTGCCCTCGGGCCCCGCTGATGAGGATGTGTTGTTTCTTTCGTCCATTGATGCGTTGAATGAATAGTGATGACGACCACTATGCCCCACGGTGGGCGCCAAACTTTTTAGGTGATTTCTACTGAGTTATAGATTATTTAGGTCAAAGTGGTCTTATGCGCTATTTCGTGTATGCTTCGCGAATGTTGAGAATTGTAAGTACGTAATTAAAAGATTGACACAAGTCCTTTGTTGACGCGGAAAACCCGATGTGGGAAACGACCGCGGGAAGGGACGGTACCCCTCCAAGGATTGCCCTAGCTTTGTAATGTGAAGGACGAATACAATGATGCGTGATACGACTTAGTTTGCTAGTACAATGTCTAGGGTTGCGATTGTGAATGAATCTCTTCTCTCCTCCCTTTTGCCTTATATAGGACCCAAACTCTAGTAGGGTATAGGTTGCTTTATGAACAATTAATACGAATATCCAAAGCGACTGGGCCGACTTGTCTTCTGGATCCGTCCGGATGCTTATAGCCCGATTACTCAACCTCGCGCATCCTCCTTCTTGATGATGGGCCCTGGCCAGCTTCCAAGTCACTAGGCCCAGCTCGTCCTTCTTCCTTCCACTGATGGGTCACATTTGTCCTGGCCCAAACAATCTCTAGGAAGATTACCTAGTATAGGACATCCATCGAGTAACGATACTCTGAGAAGTATTATTGGAAGGGAAAGTTATAGCTATTTCACCTATAAGTTTACATACCAAGCTTAAGGTTATAGTCACTTTTACTATAACTTTAGGTTGTATTTAAAGGCACGATTTTAATAATTTTAAAATCATTTTTCAAAAGATAAAATTCTTTAAATATGTTTCAAAATCAGGTGTGGACATAATAGATATGAAATATGGGTTGTTATAGTGAATAGTTTACGTTTCCTTATTGGTTAGTAAAACGGCTTATGAGTCATCATGCTACCTAGGGTTTGTCAAACTATCTTGATCTAACCCTAATCCATGAAGTGGATTTTTTGACCTAGAGGATTCGGCCTAGCTAGTGTTTCGGCCGTGTAGGCTCTTGAGCCGTTTGGCTTTGTTGAGTCCTCTAGTACAAGTAAACTATCTATTAAATCTAATTAAGATTGCAAAGACATATATTCTTATATCTTAAACGGTTATCTAGATTTAATTGTTTACTTAATCGAAATATTCTATAGGTTAAATTAAGAAAGAATAATATTTAATTGTATCTTATTTACTTAATTAATCATGTTATGAAATAAATTAAAGGGGAGATAAGATTTATTTCTTGCAAAATAACTACCTATCTCACGGCTCCTATTAGGATTTCGACTCAAACCCTAATCCCCTCTCTACTATAAATACGCATGATGTACATTCAATTGAACAAGCGTTTCGAAATATAAAAAATCCCTTGCAAACAATTTGTGTCAAAATTCTTATCAAGTAATTTTAATTGTTTTGCTATTAAAAATCTTCAACGAAAAGCCGTTCTCTTTAATTGCGTATTATTTCTTAAGGTTAAGTTACAAGATAATAGTGCTTTACATTGTTTCTTACTCGTTCAATTGTGTGAACACTTAGAAGAACAATCAAGTGCTTTCTTAGTAACTTAAAATAGTCAAATCGAATATCGAGTGATATTCAAATCGAGCTATAACTAGAGTTAGTTATACCAGTGGGTTAGTAATTTTGTAATCCGGAGAAAGGTACTAAAATTATTAATCGAGAATAGTGGACGTAGGATGCGACTTGTGAAGCTGAACCACTTCAAAACCGTGTGTCTCTCTTTCGTTTGTGTTGTTCATTTCTTTACGTTTACATTAATTATTTAATTAGTTAAAGTTTATTCAATAAACTTTAAGTAATTAATTAAAGAGATTTAAAATAAAAAGGGTCATAAGTTTTTTAAATACTCAATTCACCCCCTCCCCCTCCCTCTCGAGTATTTCGGGATCAATAGACTCTTTACACAACCATTCATCTTACTCCCTCGCACAACCATATTCCAGTCACCATGTACCCTTCGAACAACCATATCCCAGCTGTAACATCCCAAGAGCTTGACAGGAAAATTGTCCCACATCTGGAAAATAAGGAGCTTGTGATATGTTTATAAATGATTCCACCTACAACTTAGTAACAATGCCTTGTTATTTTGGGCTTAAATGGGGACAAATAATGGGCCCAAAGGTGCTTATCCCATCTTTTGGGGTTGGGTTATAACGGTAGTGGGTCATGTTGTTATACCAGCCACCACCAACAGCGCCACGATGAATAGTGCGCCTACCATACACCCCCGCATCACCCCTACAACCAACCATGCATTATTTAAACCACTAATTGCGCACGGCCCTATTGCAACACCCTCACCAAGCACACCACCCTTACTATCGGACACCACCATCACCACCGCGCCCACTCTCACCATTGTCTGGCTGACACCACCATGCATGCACTAGGCTCACCACCACGCCTTATGCCAACCGTTAAACCAAATTTCAACTTAATTTCAATAAACAAAAAGCCGTGTTAAAGTAAATAAAATCAAACGAACAATATTAATAATTGAAAATATAATACACCGTTTCTACAGAGTGTCTACTCGGCCGAAGGGTGTCTACTCGGCCGAGTAGACTTTGTGACCTGCTTGGCAGTGGTTCTGCCGAGTGTGTACTCGACCGGGTACAGAACAACTCGGCCGAGTAGCGAGTACTCGGCCGAGTGACACTGTAGCTCGGCCGAGTAGTCCGTCGGGTTAGGCGAACCGGATTAGGTTTAATTAGGAATGATTTATAATTATAAAAGGACTTGGCTTATCATCAGTTACAGTTTTACGTTTCATCACTTTAAACAAAACCCTTAAATCATTCCTAATCATTCCTAAGTCAAGTAAGAGTCCGGATCTTCGCCTTTCGTCGTCGTTATCTCGTAAGTGTTACTAGATCTACATCTTGTTTTACGTAATTATGATTGAATCAATAAGTTTACATAAAGCATGATTAGGGCACTGTGTAATTAATTGATTGTATGTACTAAGTTGTGACTTCG
The DNA here is from genome assembly GCA_018983105.1 of Silene uniflora. NCBI lineage: Eukaryota > Viridiplantae > Streptophyta > Magnoliopsida > Caryophyllales > Caryophyllaceae > Silene > Silene uniflora. Next base: position 14,914 of record JAGPOY010000540.1, on the reverse strand, counting down.
TAGAGGAGCCCTATAAGCCGATTGCTTGTTGATTGTGCGAAATTGCTATCAGGTAGGGTTTCCCTACTCAGTATTTCACATTTGAGGCGATGTTGTATTGATTAACTGTTGAGGCTGATTACATGATTAAGAGCATGATGTGATTTCTAGTATTTATTGTATTGTATGAATGTTACGGCCGAAAGAGGGTTCCGGCTGAGTGAGTCCATACTTGGGAGATGGTACACGCCCTTTGATCGCTCCTTATGACTCCCATCACAAGGAGAATGTGCACATTAAGGACCTAGGGTTTCACTTGTTGCGATGAGTGGCTGCGGTGACGAGGCTGTGTTACTGGCCGATGGATACCTGTTGCGATGTGTACATGGCTAAAGGGATTGTACATGAATGATTGACTTCCGCTGTTGTTAATATTTACGTTGCATCTATATTATGACTGGCTGTGGTTGCTGACCCCATTTGTTGTTGTCTTTGACCTACTGTGATCCATCGGGGGTAGTGAGCAGCTTTAGCAGGTTGTTATGAAGATGGAGTCGGATGAAGGGGACACAGCCGAGTCTAGTTTTGCAGTTATAGCTTCCGCCTAATTTTCAGTTTTAGTTATCAGACTGTTGTATTTTGGTTTTCCGTTTTGGTTTTGAGACAGTTGACGATGTAACTTTTAACGTACGTTTATATTCAATAAATTGCCCTTTTTTGTTGGTTTATGATGTTCACTACCTCGGGCAACCGAGATGGTAGCATCGTTATATGCTTGGACAGTCCCTGGTAAGGGTCTTTGGTATATGGGGGTGTTACAAAGTGGTATCAGAGAGCTTGTGTGATGGAGTTTGGTGGAACTTGGGAAGAGAGGCTCGACTTAATTGAATTTTCGTACAACAATTGCTACCATACAAGTATTGGTATGGCACCATTTAAAGCCTTGTACGGACGGAAGTGTCGTAGTCCAGTTTGTTGGAACGACAGTGCTGAAGCTGTGGTTCTAGGACCACAAATGGTACAAGATATGGTTAAGCACATAAAGATGATGAGACAAAAGATGAAAGCATCTCAGGATCGACAGAAGAGTTATGCAGACCCGAAACGCAGACATGTGGAATTTCAGTCAGGTGATAAAGCTTTGTTGAAAGTCTCATCAATGCGCGGTGTAATGCGATTTGGCAAAAGAGGAAAGATGAGTCCGAAGTACATCGGACCATATGATGTGTTAGACCGAGTTGGCGAGGTGGCTTATCGACTTGCCTTGCCAGCTGCATTTGATAGAGTTCACAACATGTTTCACGTATCACAGCTAAGACGCTATAATCCTGATGCGTCACACGTGTTGGAGCATGAAACTATTGAGCTGGATGAGACCCTAACTTATGAGGAGCTCCCGATAAAGATTTTGGATCGTAAGGTTAGAAAGACAAGGAACGGTGAGACTACTATTGTAAAGGTATTGTGGTCTAATCATGAGATGGAAGAAGCCACGTGGGAAGCTGAGACCGCTATGCGCGAGAAGTACCCACACCCTTTTGACCAGGTATGTTTGGTTACGAGGACGTAACCTTATTCTTTTAAGGGGGAGTAGGAGATGACCGCATCTTGTTTTATATGTGTTTTAAGCTAGTAAGGTTGGTTTTATGTTGTTTCTATAGAGTGGGGTAAGCATGAGTTAAGCGCGATATTACATGTTGTGTCATATGTTTCGTTTTGTTACGAGTATGAGTTAAACTTCGAGGACGAAGTTCATTTCTAAGTAGGGAAGACTGTAATACACTGTTTCTGCAGAGTGTCTACTCGGCCGAATGGTGTCTACTGTTTGGCAGTGGTTCTGCGGAGTTTGTACTCGACCGTGTACAGAACAGCTCGGCCGAGTAGCGAGTACTCGGCCGAGTGACACTGTAGCTCGGCCGAGTAGTCCGTCGGGTTAGGCGAACCGGATTAGGTTTAATTCGGAATCCCCCTAGTACTAAAAGATTAAGCAATCTCAAAATTTTCCCGCCAAAGTAACATACTACCTTAGAATATCTATTACAGTATCTATATATTCTAATTAATTGGTCTCACTATCTATATTTACTATTATACAATATTTACTTCCTAATTAATTCTATACCATAAATATTAACCATAATTATGGTAAATAATATTTTCATAAATAATTGTTTTAACTTTTAAATAAACAAGGCAAATTAGCTAGCTACTCTTTTAAAAATAATATTAAATACCATTAGTTTAATTGTGAGGTTCCATAACATTTTTATCTTAAAAACCGCGCTTTTGCGCGAGAATCATACTAGTGATTTATAATTATAAAAGGACTTGGCATATCATCAGTTACAGTTTTACGTTTCGTCACTTTTCACAAAACCCTTAAATCATTCCTAATCATTCCTAAGTCAAGTAAGAGCCCGGATCTTCGCCTTTCGTCGTCGCTATCTCGTAAGTGTTACTAGATCTACATCTTGTTTTATGTAATTATGATTGAATCACTAAGTTTACATAAAGCATGATTAGGGCACTGTGTAATTGATTGATTACATGTACTAAGTTGTGACTTCGTAGAGGAGCCCTATCTGTCGATTGCTTGTTGATTGTGCGGAATTGTTATCAGGTAGGGTTTCCCTACTCAGTATTTCACATTTGAGGCGATGTTGTATTGATTAACTATTGAGGGTGTTTACATGATTAAGAGCATGATGTGATTTCTAGTATTGATTGTATTGTGTAAATGTTACGGCTGAAAGACGGTTCCGGCTGAGTGAGTCCATACTTGGGAGATGGTACACGCCCTTTGATTCCTCCTTGTGACTCTCATCACAAGGAGAATGTGAACATTAAGGACCTAGGGTTTCACTTGTTGCGATGAGTGGCTGCGGTGACGAGGATGTGTTACTGGCTGATGGATACCTGTTGTGATGGGTATCTGGCTGAAGGGATTGTACATGAATGATTGACTTCCGCTGTTGTTAATATTTATGTTACATCTATATTATGACAGGCTGTGGTTGCTGACCCCGTTTGTTGTTGTCTTTGACCTGCTGTGATCCATCGGGGGTGGTGAGCAGCTTTAGGAGGTTGTTATGATGATGGAGTCGGATGGAGGGGACACAGCCGAGTCTAGTTCTGCAGTTATAGCTTCCGCCTAGTTTTCAGTTTCAGTTATCAAACAGTTGTATTTTGGTTTTCCGTTTTGGTTTTGAGACAGTTGACGATGTAACTTTTAACGTACCTTTATATTCAATAAATTGTCCTCCTTTGTTGGTTTATGATGTTCACTACCTCGCGCAACCGAGATGGTAGCATCCTTATATGCTAAGGCAGTCCCTGGTAAGGGGCCTTGGTATATGGGGGTGTTACAGAAAAACCAGTAAACTGTATCATTAATGGGAGAATTAAGATCCACTGTTGTTAAAGTCCTTGGAGTAATTAAATTCGGTTATAGGAAGAAAGGTTAATGCAAGTGTTAAATTGATTTAAGTTTTTTTTTCGTTTTTTTGGTGAAGGGTAAGTATATTAATCAAAGAATAAGAGTCACCAAAGTTCCTTTAATGGCCAAAATACAAGGCTTCTGGTGAGCCGAAGTTGTATACTCCCAAAGATAATATTTATAACACTTAAAACCTTAAACTAATATAGTGTAGGGTAATAAGGATCGATCCACAAAGAAGGCGATGTAATTAATGTGTATAAAGTAAAGAGTACAAGCAGTAACAATAATAGGGGTGGTTTTGTTGATTGAATAACTAACGAACTACTAAGACAAAGCAATAATTAGTAAATAAGATGAATTCAGATGATTAAAAGGTCTTGGGTTAACAAACATCCACTATCAACAAACTAATTTGTCTTTGATTGTCTTTAATTCAATTACTCTCAAGTACTCTATCGTGGAAATACAAGTTTCCTTCTTCCTCTGAAGTATAGTCAACTAACTCGAAACGCGATATTAGAAGACCCTATTTATTGAACAATCTTAGCCAAGCGTCTAGATTTAATCCAACAACAGCATTAACAATCCAAGAAAGAAATAAAGATAACGATCTTTAACACACGCGGTTAACGATTCGAATTATATGTTTAGTCTCTACTTCGTCCTAATAACGATGAAACGCATACAAATTATTAGGGTAAAGTTTGCTACTTTAGTCTAGATTAATTAAACAATTACTGATTCAATTTCTAAACATGCAATAGATTAAAGTAAACAATCACTAATTGATCAGATTAGCAAAAGGAAACGATAATCATAAAAATACGAGCAAGAGACATAAACAATACTTGAGAAATAAAAGAGAGAAAGAACAATCTCACAATTAATTAGTCAATAACTTCAATTTATCGATCCAAGAAAGGGAGGATTAGTCCCTCATAATTTTCCAAGCAAAAGATGAATTAGGGTTCTTGTCTAATGATAATACGTAATAGGAAATATCGATTATAAAAATTCCGTAAATATAAATAAATCTTTCCTAAAAACAAAGTAAAGAAACAAGGAAATAAGAATTCCCGTCTTCAGTCGCCCGCGGCTCGCCCGCGGCTCGCCCGCTGCTTGCCCAAAGGGTGGGCTACTCTCCTATCCGCTTCTCGCGAAGTCTTGTCGCCCGCCAGTCGCATACTACTCGCCCGCGACTCGCCTTGGGGTCCGGCTACTCTCCTACCTGCTCCTCGTGCATGCTGGTCTCCCGTGGCTCTCATATGGCTCGCCTGGCTTCTCCTTCTCTTCTCTTATTGAATCCATCATACTCCAACACTCCAATCTAACCCGATGAAATCAACACACTAAACCCGTCTTTTATCCAACATAAGACATTCCTCCCATATCGCGATATAAAGACATTTAACGATCAAATCCCACCAATTTAACACTCTTGTCTAACCTAAATCACCATCCTTAGCACCTACAAAACACACTACATCAGCTTCCATCCTAAAAACAAACTAGACAATACTATCCACTGTTGATGGATAGTATTGTCTAGTTTTAATAATACATTTTTATTATATTCGTACAAAAATTCAAATAATTAAAACATATAGGGAATATCATCATATCGTACTTGTATTATGAAATCGTATTATATATTTTAGTTTACCCCTAATCGTATCCATAATCAATTATTTTACTCAACAAAAAGAAAGGTACTTGGTTATCAATCTGCCATTAGACCCCAAACCAAATAGCACCATAGCAAGCAATACAAGTGAACTCTATTTCGGGAAAGATTATATAAACATTAGTAGGGGGTGCCACGTCCTTACTTAAAGACGGACCGTGACAGGGGGCTGTGTGTTGTGGTTAGCATGAGTGGCTGTCAACGACAATGGGGAATCCAAAACCTGTGGGGATGATGTTAACTAATGTAAAGAGTTGCAAAAGAAAGGATAAATCAAGTAGGGTCACTTTGATTAATACTCCACCTATCACTTTGATTCCTAAAGTGGACAAACTAACTAGTGTCAAATAGCTTAGATGAATAGCCGGTTGCAATGTGGTATATAAGGCGGCGATACCCAAACTTCTAAGTAATAAACTGAATCTTGTGGTACCAGACATCATCAGCCCAAACAAAGGAGCGTTTTGTAAAAGGAGGACATAGTTTCGAGAATGTAATTGTTAAAATGTGACTTACATATCGCATTGATATGTGGGAGTAAGTTTAAAGATGATAAATAAACAAGGAAGAAAAGAAATAGAAACAAAGCCAATGGAAATTGATCGAGGAAAAGGTATATGGTACTATTGTGGAGATGAATTCGTGAAGTGTTGTACGTGGTGATTGTTTGCCTTCATTGCCACAGGACTTTGCAAGACAATGGATTTTCTTGGGTTGCTTCTAGTTTAGTGATTATTCTTTGGTTAAGTCTTGATACCTTGTTTATTTAGGAAAGTTTGTTTTATTAGTTTCCTAATTAATTGTATTAGTCTTTGTTAGAGTAGTTTAACATATAAACCCTAACTTAGCCTAGCAATTCTTGAAGGAGAGATTTTTGAGGCAAACATATTGAGAGTTTTAAGAGGCGGATCTAGAAAAACTATGTGCTCACATCTTTTGTAATATGTAATTCTCCTGACATAGTGAAATATTTTCCCTCGCCCCTGTGGATGTAGATATCGCATTGATAGTGAACCATGTAAATCTTGTATGTCTTTTATTTTTACATCAACTCCATATTGCTTCCGCACAACAATAATGATGTGCCAAGATATTAGGACATTATATAACAAAATGAGTGTGTCTTTTAGGCGCCACTTCGAAATTGACCACCAAAAGCCTATGATAGCGTGAAATGAAAATTTGAAGACTAGATGTTCGAATCTCATAAATTTCGCGATTAATTAAAAAACTACGGAATTACTTTTTCACATACGAATTTTACTCTTTCACATACAATTTTTCATAAAATTTCCATAGCATACCCTTTTCCCCCTAAGCCTAATCAAATTAACTTTTACCTATACTTTTTCCTAAAATCGAATTTATTTGTGCTAAAAACTTAAATCATGGATTATAATTCTTCCATTAGTGAAATAAATTTTGTTCATCATTAATATCTTTCGTTGAAAGTCTTAGGGTTTGTTAAACACTTTTCCCTAAATTCAGTAACAAATGGCATATCGGTGGTAAAGGTGTTGTGGCTAATTGTGCTAGAATTAATGAAGCAATTCTGCAATTGAGGGATCTCACTTGGTTCATTTCTAATAAAAAGAAAACGAATAAATGCATTTTTGCCCATAAAAAATTCAATCTTAGCTTCATTGATCAAATTCATTTCCATTTATAAAAACTATTATTGGTTTCCGATGCACCGATTTGAACAATTAAGAGTTGTCTTGACAAAATTGAAAAAGATAAATCATGTCGGTCGGAGCAACGTCGGATGGCGAGTATAGACTGACTGGAGCAAGGAAGGTGTAGAATGGAGGTGGTGTTGTCGTGTTGGTGGTGAAGGGAGATGAGGGAAGGGAGAAACAAAGTTAATTGGGTGGGGGAATGTAAAAAATGATAAGGGTAAAATCGTAAAAGACGTATGTGAAAGAGTAAAATCCGTATGTGAAAAAGCACGTCCCAAAAAATATATGATTATGACATGTGTCACCTCTCTAAGTTTCACTCTCAAACATAATGGAAACCCAATTGGTTACTTTGAAGGGAAAAAAAGGTATTAGATAGGGAGACCCGATCTCCCTCTGCTCTTTGTCATATGAATGTCATACCTAACAAAAAAATTACCTGTGCTACAAATAAATGACCTTTTAATTATCACCCTCTTTGTGGAAATCTAATGCCGAATTACATGATGTGTGTAGATGACTTACTCATGGTTTTTAAGGGAAATTACTTGTCTATCTTCCAAATGCATGATGAGAGCCCTTGCTTCATTTTCTAAGGCATCATGTCTGCAGATGAATACATCCAAATCCGAGGTATATATCAATGAAGTGAATGAATATCTTAAGATAAAAATGAATTCAAAGAGGAAATGAATTGAAGTCTCCCATTCAGATATCTTTAGGTCCTATGAAAGCATAGAGGTCAAATAAGATGGATTGCAATATTTCCTAAAAAAAAGATGACTTGCAATATTAAATGACTATTAGAGTAAGATGCCTAGTAGCCAGAAATATATCATATGCAAGGTTACCCTTATTAACTTTGTCATCAACACCTTACACACTTATTGGTCCCCCATTTTCTTACTCCCTAAAAGTGTGATCAAGAAGATTGAAAGTATTCGACAATTTCCGCTGGAATCACTTATCTGAGTATTGTAGAGTCTCTCAAGATGCATAGGCTAAAATTTTCACTCGAGGAGAAATGGGGGCTTGGTATCATACACTGGGAATAATGCAGCAATGCCAAAACAAGTAGATTAGATTTATATTCAGCCTGATAGATTGCGGGGTCAAATGAATTCACCGCACATTATATATATAATGAATCAGGACTTTGAGCTATATACGCCAAAAAAGGATGTTAGCTGGTATTGAAAAGAATATGCAATGTAAAGGGAAAGTTTACTGGAGGCTTCAAGAATGGAACACGGATTGCAGATGCTCAGGGATACGGTTACTAGAGGCTATAAATAAAGTAGAAAGAAAAATGATAAATTCAACTAATATAAAACTATTTGAAATAGTTGGCCTACCTCAAGCATTCTATCACAATGTGGTTTATTATGAATAAAGTCGTAAATATGTGAGAAAAGCTTAGCAAAATCGGGTATTGTATGTAATGAGAATACTTGTTGTCTGTGTAGAAGAAAACTGAAACGCATGACCATTTTTTCTTTCTATGTGTTTACAATAAAGCTTTTATTAACTGTAAAAAAGTTTGAAGTGGTTGCTATATATACCAAAAGGACTGACACTAAAATGAAAAGGCAGTTTTATAGTCTCTAGATCAGATTATGCTACTACATAAGTGAATAGGCTGGGACTTTGATATAATCTAGGTAATAAAAAGGAGAATACAAGGCAAAATCATCGTTGCATGCCAAGATAAGAAGACTAGAGCTAGATATATAAGTGATGTATTACAGCCTGATTTATAAAGATTGTATAGATGTAATGGTGACATTTGTTTTTTCCAATTTAAATATATAACCTCACATTTTACAAAACAAATTAAAAATAACATACTTTTAAAAAAAAAAAAAAATCCTAACTCTTTTACAACATTAAGGCCACTTTTTTTAGTAATGACAGGAAAAGAACTAAACTTATAGTATAAATAATCGTTACGATATTTAGCACCCTATTAGAGTGATTAATAATAAAGAACATTTATTGATGTATTCATATACTCCATAGTTCTATACCATATCTTGAATATTTTAAGGGTAATGTTAAATTCAACACAAGATTTTATTGTTTCCAACACATTTGTCCGCCTTATTCCGACTATACCCCTCTCACTTTTTACCCAAAATTGAGAGCAAGAAGCCCAAAAACACCAAAAAAAAACCACCATCCCAAATCTGCGTCCACTTCTGTTGCTCCGATACCTTTGGCGACGATGCTGGAGGATCAACGACAACCAAAGGGTGTTGAATTATAAAAAAATCCATCGAAAAATCCGCAAAAATCACAAAATTATGGGTACTAACCGACGATGGAAGGTTGACGGTGAGGAGGTTGCACGGTGAGGAGGGTCGACGACGATAGAGACTCAACGACGCGGAGGGTGCTGATTAATCGAAAACCCATCGAGAAATTAAAAAAATCCCACGACACAAAGAGCGACTCACCGACAACGGAGGGCAGGGAATAGGATTGTGTCGACGACGACGAAGGGTCGACGACATTTGTGGGTGTTGGGGAAGGCGAAGGGGGAAATGATTCTGTCGTTTGAACCATGGCAAGGCTAGGCAAGAAATGGTTTGACGGAGCCGAGGCGTAGTCGACCGCGAAGTGTGGTCCTTATGGTTGGGGATGGATGGTGGTGCTGGTGGATGGATTGTTAGGGATGGTGTGGGAGTGGGGGTGGTCATGGATTTCGAGGAGGTTGGGGTATGAAGGGCATTGATGGAAAAAGAATGCAAAATGTGTAGGATATAGTAAAAGTGGGCGCGGGATTTAGCAATCACGTATTTTAATTAGATAACACACTCACAGATGCAATTATGTGAGGTACCTTTTTTACATGGTTAACTATGGAAGATTATGTAGCAGCATTAAAGATATGCAATCATCAACTTTGACTATAATTACTAAGCACATTTTCAATATTACATTACATCAAAATGAAACTGAGAACGATATTTTTACTGTTTGAATAGAGTGTCATCTCCTATGGTTTGGAGTTCTAGTTAAAAAAATAGAGGAAAATAATCATTAAATATTTTTGTAGCCATAATGTTGTAGACTGCCTCAGTTGGATGATAACTATCCCAGAATATGCATTGACTGACATTAGCTACCTTTGAAAAGACATTGCAGAAAGGCCCAACTTCTAAAAACCCTGTTCCACAACATCCTCTATCATCAATCTCAAATCCTGTTCAAGTAATCAAAGTCCAAATTAATTGTATAAAATGTCAAAACTATATGTGGCCTTTTCCCCTGCATGCCTTAAAGAACTTTTACTTATATATGATATGATACATTGATTATCGCATTAGATGCATAAAGTCTAACAACAATACTTGTATTAATTTCTAGTTATGTGTGAGGAGAGTTGTATCGAAACACAAAGATACAAGAGAACAAACATTTTAATGGCTCCGTGAAGTTGTATTCCAAGACTTATCCAATTCACAATTCAAATGAAACAATTGAGTTTAATGTGTTATTTGCACATTATTTCTAAAACTACTTAACTTAAATGTCTCTAATGCTTTCCTATAATGCGGAATAAGTGCACTTGATAAACACATGCTTGTTCTTGTATTGACAACTCAAAGAGACAAATTCACATTTCTACTAAAAATGGTGTCGACTGCGACATTTTGCCATTCATTCCCTACAATTTCACAACTTTGAATATCACTTTGAATACTGCATAACTAATTAGTATATTACCAAAATAGTACAAACGACATATTACTTTAGAAATTGAAAAGTGTGAGGAGACAAACCATATTGTGTTTTGTTGTATACGATGTCAAGCACAATATTGTAAACGTCAAAGAGAAGAATCCTTGCTTCAGGAAATTGAGAGTTGAGGAACTTAACTTCAAGTTTGAGTTTAGTGTTAAACTTCCTTACTGCTTTGTCGTATTTTTTTGGAACATTTCTAACTAAACCACCTCCGAGAGTTCTTGCTATAGGAGTTAGTCCTAAGGGTGGTAAGTTGGTTATACCAATTTTCCGAGCCCCTAAACTATATAGCTTCTGATAAACAAATAAATATAAATAAATTAGTCAAAAAAAAAACACAGTAATCACCTCCTTTGAGATCGTTAATTTAAGGAATGATAAAATTACTTGGGTCAAGAATTTATAGACCGAAGGTTCATTATTTTAAAATGAAGTTTCATTTAAACTAAAATGTATTTTAAATCCAAAGAATAGTGGTATTAAATTTTGACTTATGCTTAAGATCAATGATAAATTACCTCAAGAAAACGACTAGCATATTTCATCATAAGAGATGTATAAGCATTAGGATCATATTGTAGCCTTCTAAAAGGCAAAGCAAAGTAAGTATTTGCTAGATCAGAATTCCCAGCTGCGATAATAAAGATGCTTTCCTTGAGAAGAAAATCTGTTCTTTTACTTCCGATGATGGATTTCACCTTTCTACGATAACTTCTGAGCATCTTTAATTGCCCGCTCATTGGTTTGACTAACTGCAATCATAACATCTCTTAACAATGCTTGCAATAAACTAAATGTCTTTTATCAAATGGCTTGTTTCAACTTAATTAGTGACAATAATGAAAAAAATCAATAAATAAAAACATGTGCCGAAGTAAACATGAATGGGCGAAGAATAAAGTATACAACTTACTCCAATAGTTGAAGTCATTGGATCATATCCTGTACCCGCTGATCCAAAACTCACACCAGTAAGTAGATCCTGTTCTTTTAATTTCGAGTCACGATATGCTTGCAAATGCTTCTTTATACCTAGAAACTCAGCTGCAACCACATATTAATATATTACTTAAAAGAATCATGAACAATGGTAAACAACACTTATGGTAAATCTTAAATTAGTATGAACGGAGTTAGAGTGAAAATTTTATTGTGTTTAAACATAGATCATAAGTATCAGAAATGAATTTAATGAATTTACTAGTTAAAAAAACTGCCATTTAGTTATGTGATCTAAAAGATGAAATATTTAAGTGGGTCTTTCGTAGTTAGTCATAATATATACCAAAAAAGTCGACAGTGAGACGACCATCGCAAAATCTTCCTGTAGGCTTATGATCTTCGAAATTTAAGCCATAAGGATGAAAGTTGCTTTTAATCAACGTTAAAGGAATATGATTATTGTTTCCTGTATCAACCAAAGCATCTCCAAGTGCGAATAATGCTGGAGCTGATAAATTTAACCGAAAGTTAGTATATCCATGCAATGCATGGCAAACCAAATATTCTAAATTGTAAATATAGAATCCTATTAAGAAACAAAGCCACTTGTTTAATTCAACTGGTAAAAATAACATTATTTTGGTTATCTTATGATTAAATTCTATGCGATTATAGTCGATATGAAATTATGGTTTTATAGTGCCATATGTTAGAATTGTTGTTTAAAATATTGTTATTCATGACCATATTTTCTGCTCATGTACTTTACATTTTCAAAAACTTTTTCCTGTACGTCTTATCATGGTATTTACATTGTTGTAACCTTCCTTTAATTCTCGAAACAAAATTGTAATATAACAAGCTTGGATAAGTGTAGAACTAAAAAAATAAACAATATTCATACCATTTAAATTATGAATATGACTTTCAAAAACTTTAAAAGTGCATTCAACCTCATTAAATTAGAATATAATACTTAAACACAAGAGTCACGTCAATATTTTCAATAAAAGCCTTAATGAAATACGTGACTAATAACATTGGATCATATAGACACATTATCATGTAAACCTACATAAACAATATTATATCTTAGTACTTCTCAACAATAAAAGGTGTTATTATCACAATACACTTTGAACTCAATATAATACACATTGTTCCATAATACCCTCTTTATTCCATCCTCAAGTACTCTCTGCAAATTTCAATTAAAAAAAAAAGAGAATCGTGTTTGGGTATAATTTCGCCTACTCAGCTCATCAGGAAGAAGCCCAGTGGAACGATGGAAGATGGCAACCCAAAAACTATGCGAGCCACATGAAGGAAGATTGGGCCAGAGGATTGGAGCAGTAGAAAGCGGCCCAAGACTTGTTTGAGCAATAGAGCAATAGCGGCCAGAGGATTGGAGCAGTAGAAGAAGCATGGACACTTGGGCTAGGAAGATGACGGATGGTCCATGAAGGACTCGAGATCAATCAAGGAGGCGCCATAAACAAAGCTTGGAGGGAAAGCAACCTAAACCCTACTAGGGTTTAGGTCCTATATAAGAAGACGAGGAGGACATTCTGATTCTCATTCATACACGCATAGAAACCCTAGCAATTCTACTAGCAATATAATCGTCTCTTACTTCTTGTACGCATCCTCCATTAACGAAAGCTAGTGCAATCCTTGGAGGGGTATCGTCCCTTCCCACGGTCGTTTCCCACTTTGGGTTTTCCGCGTCACAAAAGACCTTGCGTTCATTGTCTATTTACGTACTTTACATTCAATCGCATACGAATAACGCATAAGACCTCTTAGACCCAATTTGACCTAATCGACTAAAATTAACCAAAACAGTTTGGCGCCCACCGTGGGGCATAGTGGTCGTCATCGTTATTCAACCAACCCTACAATGGAAAAAGATACTAAAACCTCCTCGGCAACCGGATCTGGAAACATCCCAGTCAACTCGACGAGAGGCGTTACAACGACACCAGTACAGAAGGATGCCAAGGTTACTATCCCCTTATCGCAGTCTAAAGGGGCTGGAGGCGTCCAGCATCAGACGACCCCTCTACCTCCGAATGCAGCTCAGGTACTACTTGAAAGCATAGACGACTTAAGGAGGGCAGCTGATGCGTGCATTTCTCATAGACTTTACGGTCCAATTTAGCACGCATTTATATGTCATTTAGGTGATATTATGTCGCTTTATGCCCCGAATATGCTACTTTCTACTTTAATTGCCATTTTGTAGGTACAAGCTGTGAAGCAGTGGAAATCAAGCCAAAACTGTCCCGTGCATGCACGTTTAGGAGATGGAGGAGTCGGAGCTGATTACTTGAGCATTGGGAAGCGCGAAACCGTCTCATATCCATGTCAAGGGGCCAAGTCGGGAGTCAAACGAGCTGATTAAAGAAAGAAGACCTTGATCGACCTCTGCTTATGGTCGATCGAGTGGTGCAATGGTCTTGGATTACTCGATCGTGATGCTGCTTACTCGATCGAGTAAGCGTGGAAATAGGAAGTTCTCGATCGAGTGGAAATGTCCTCGATCGAGTGATTTGTTGAATAATTATGTTCGATCGAGTACGTTTTGTGCTCGATCGAGTAGATCTGCGTTACTGGGCTTTAGGTCCGATACAATTAGGTTAAATTATGTATTAGCTTTACTATAAATAGGCTAATTAGATCCCTAATCAGATTATCAATTATAGGGCGACTGTTCGAGGCAGTCGAGGACGGAGGTTCTCTTTTGTTCTATTCTTCCGGATCAAAACTTTGCAATCAATCTCTTATTTTCAATCGGTATTTCTCATCTTTAGTTAGTTATGTTAATTTTGCGTAGCTAATCCCTTTAATATGTTAGGATAAGGAAAACCGTGGTAGTTGCATGATAGGGTTAATATGTTAGGTTAGTTTATAAATAAAGAATCGTTCTATGCAATTTAATTGAGATTGGTTAAATGAGTATACGCAGGAGACCAATTATTTAGTTAACCTCGACCTGGATCGAAAGATTAGAAGGGTAGGCTTGCTTAGATTCGATAGATGATTCCTAATAGGACGAAAGTTATTTAGGATGATTTTAGGGCGACTAGAGACCGAAAGGGTATAGTCATTGGTTTGAGACCGAAAGGAGATAACTGTTGCTCTTCTTATTAATAAATTGACTGAACTAGTTAACCCGATAGTGTAGTTACCACGGAAGACCGATGTAATGCCCCGTAATTTGATAATAATTTATATGAATAATTTACGTAATTTGAATAATTAAATAATTAATTAATCGTATTTTATATTTTATTATAGCATTTGTAAATAAGACGATAAGTAAGTAAATGATATTATATGAAGATGGGCAAAATAGTAAGTGAGTCGGGAATTAATTAAATAAGTATTTCGTAATTAGAAAAGGAGCGGGTTTCGTAAAATGGGTCGGATACCAAATTAAAC